>SJYC01142427.1:29-19924 GCA_006408675.1 Madoqua kirkii
TACTATATTATACTATAGTATAATATAATAATTGAAACTTTCAGTCATTGACAAATTTCTATTCTAAGCTCTTTTCTTGGAACTCATGTTCCAAATAGCAAACTCTTAGAAATCAATTTTTCCCTAAATCTATACCATTAATAAATGTTCATACTTATAATGTTGTTTTATATAAATAATGGCAAAATTGGCAAATTAAGGCAACCATTTAAATACCCTCAATATGTTTTTCAGAAGGTATAGAGGATCAAAATGATTTTTATAATAATACTAAAGATGTTATTTGCCTTTTTCACTGTGCTGACATTTGCATGGATGGTGAAAAGGAAATAGTGGTTAAAACATCTGGTGTTACCATGAATCAAGGAAGTGACACTAAATTTCACTAATAACTGTTGCATTCCTCATCACTTCAAACTCAGTTTAAAAAAATATATATCACTTAACTGTCCTTGATGAAGCAGTTAACACTTTAATTTTTAAAAATCTCTACCCTTTAGTAATTTTTTTATATGTATTATGTGTGATATGAGAATTGTACAAAAAAGCATTTTAGCTACAAATGAAAGTGATAGTTCTCCTCAGGTAAAGAACTCATACCATTCACACTGTGACTAGCTCGATTTTGTTCAGAAAACCATTTTTGCTCAAAAGATGGGACTAACAAACTATTATATGCAAGTAAGAGTATTTGGTAAATGTTTTCTGGGAACCGAGCAAAGTGAGCTAGTCACCAAACAAAACAACTGAGAATGCTGTCAATGACAACATTCTAACTTTCAAGCAAAAATCAGAATTTTGTAAAACCTGTATCTGCTTGACAGCTTCCCAATATTTAAAGAATCTTATGCTGAGATTGGCAGTGATGTTAATATATCTGATAGTTTAAAGATTTATATAATTAAATGTGTCAACATTTGGAAGCTCTATATAACTCAGTAGACCAATTTTTCCAAATACTCAATGCAGGATATTATAAAATTATGCATAATTAAAGATTCAAAGTACAAGACAGACCAACAAATTTTCAAATAGCCAACTACAGAAGGTTAATTGATATGTTTACAGATTCTGCTTTGTAACTAACATTTAAGAAATTAGCACTTACCAAGTTGTACTGTAGTATCAAAGAATATCCACAATTACCTGAAAGCATTATTAAAATACTTTTCCTGTTCTAAACAAATATCCGTGTGAAATTGGATTTTTCTTATACATTTTAACAAAAACAAATACATTCACAACAAACTAAGCAGAAACAATCTTGAAAACAGCTGTCTTTTATTAAATCTTTCTATTAAGGAACACTGTGTCTGCTATAAAAAAGATTTGCAAACTGAAGTCAAGAAAATGACATTGATTTTTTTTATTGTTTTGGAAAATAGTTATTTTTAGTCCAAGCATTATTTATGTTAAAATTCAATGGACTTATTACTGTTATTTTTAATTAATATTTTAAATGTTTAACTTCTAACATGGTAAATATCAGAGGTATTATATATACACAAAGGCTCTTTGTGGTTTTCAGCAATTTAAGAGTGTAAAGGGCTTCCAAGACTGAAAAAGCTCAAGAAACTCTGGACCTACCTATATTATTGTGAAGACAGGCCTAAGCTTAAGAAAATGCAGCCTAAAAATGTCATGATTTATGCATTTTTATCTTTCATCATTTTGTATCAGTTTAAGATTTTATCACTAATTTTTTTTAGACTGTCTATGCAACAAGTCCCTACTACATATGAAACCTAGTGAACTAAAAGAGCAATTCAAAATTTCATATTCTATAGCACGAGTTCATCATGCAGTTGTTTGGGTTTTGTCATTTTCACTTCAGTAAGAGGACTCATGTGCATCTCTTGGAATTGTGTATTACCTGATTGTATTATCTAGTTATATATTTGCCCCTGTCATTTTATACATCTACTTACATTTCTGCTCCTTAGGGAGAACATTCATCAATGGGCAATGTCTGAGAACGGTATTTAGGTTAGTGGAAAAGTAACTGCGGTTTTGCACTGTTGAACTTTGCCGTTTGATATCGGAATACAGTCTTAAATAAATGTGGTTACGTTATACATCATTTTAAGGTGCATTCCTCGATTTATGTCTTTTGCTAATGAATTGATGTTAGACAAGAAGCAAATTTGTGTGATTTTCCTATTTGAGTTCAAAATGGGTCATAAAGCAGCAGAGACAACTAGCAATATCAACAATACACTTGGCCCAGGAACTGCTAAAGAATGTGCACTGCAGTAGGATTCAAAAAGTTTTGCAAGGAGACGAGAGCCTTGAAGATGAGGAGCGTAGTGGCCGCCCATCAGAAGTGGACAATGACTAATTGAGAGCATCATGGAATGTCATCTTTTACAACTGCATGAGAAGTTGCCCAAGAACTCAACCTCGACTATTCTATGGCTGTTTGGCACTGGAAGCAAACTGGAAAGGTGAAAAAGTTTGATTAAGTGGGAGCCTCATGAGCTGAGCGAAAATCAAAAATATCATTTTGAAGTGCTGCCTTTTCTTATTCTACACAACAGCAATGAAACATTTCTCTATCAGATTTTGACATGTGATAAAAAGTGGATTATACACAACAACCATTGACAACCAGCTCAGTGGTCGCACAGAAAAGAAGTTCCCAAGCACTTCCCAAAGCCAAACTTGCACCAAAAATATGTCACGGTCACTTTTTGGTGGTCTGTGGCCAAATTCATCTACCACAGCTTTCTGAATCCTGGCTAAACCATTACATCTGAGAAGTATGCTCAGCAAATGGATGAGATGCCCCAGAAACTGCAACACCTTAAGCCAGCACTGGGTAACAGAAAGGGCCCAGTTCTTCTCTGTGACAACTCCTGACCGCACGTCACACAACCAATGCTTCAAAAGTTGAACGCTTCAAAAGCTGAATGAACGGGATACGAAGTTTTGCCTTATCTGCCATATTCGCCTGACCTCTTGCCAACCGACTGCCACTTCTTCAAGCATCTGGACAACGTTTTGCAGTAAAAACGCTTTCATAACCAGGAAAACACAGAAAATACTTTCCAAGAGCTTATCAAATCCCAAAGCATGGATATTTTTGCTACAGGAATAAAGTTATTTCTCATTAGGAAAAATCTGCTGATTGTAGTAGTTCCTATTTTGATTAATAAAGATGTGTTTGAACCCAGTTATAGTGACTTAAAATTCAGAGTCTGAAACTGCAATTACTTTTGCACCAACATAAATACTATTCTAGAGACCAACAGAAAGTATGAGCTTGATTCATCTTATGGCTAACAAACACATAAAAAGATGCTCAACATCACTCATTATCAGAGAAATGCAAATCAAAACCACAATGAGGTACCATCTCACGCCAGTCAGAATGGGTGCCATCAAAAAGGCTACAAACAGTAAATGCTG
This sequence comes from Madoqua kirkii, assembly GCA_006408675.1. Classification (NCBI taxonomy): domain Eukaryota; kingdom Metazoa; phylum Chordata; class Mammalia; order Artiodactyla; family Bovidae; genus Madoqua; species Madoqua kirkii. The sequence continues at coordinate 3,438 of SJYC01142427.1, forward strand.
GAGAGGGTGTAGAGAAAAGGGAACCTTCTTACACTGGTGGTGGGAATGCAAACTGGTACAGCCACTATGGAGAACAGTGTGGAGAGTCCTTAAAAAACTGCAAATAGAACTGCCATCAGTTCAGTTCAGTTCAGTCACTGAGTCGTGTCCAACTCTTTGCGACCCCATGAATCACAGCACCCCAGGCCTCCCTGTCAATTACCAACTCCTGGAGTTCACCCAAACCCACTTCCATCGAGTCGGTGATGCCATCCAGCCATCTCATCCTCGGTCGTCCCCTTCTCCTCCTGCCCCCAATCCCTCCCAGCATCAGAGTCTTTTCCAATGAGTCAACTCTTCGCATGAGGTGGCCATAGTATCAGAGTTTCAGCTTTAGCATCATTCTTTTCAAAGAAAACCAAGGGCTGATCTCCTTCAGAATGGACTGGTTGGATCTCCTTGCAGTCCAAGGGACTCTTAAGAGTCTTCTCCTACACCACAGTTCAAAAGCATCAATTCTTCGGCACTCAGCTTTTTTCACAGTCTAACTCTCATATCCATAAATGACCATTGGGAAAACCATAGGTTTGACTAGATGGACCTCTGTTGGCAAAGTAATGTCTCAGCTTTTCAATATGCTATCTAGGTTGGTCATAACTTGCCTTCCAAGGAGTGAGCATCTTTTAATTTCATGGCTGAAGTCATCATCTGCAATAATTTTGGAGCCCCCAAAAATAAAGTCTGATGCTGTTTCCAGTGTTTCCCCATCTATTTCCCATGAAGTGATGGGACTGGGTGCCATGATCTTCGTTTTCTGAATGTTGAGCTTTAAGCCAACTTTTTCACTCTCCTCTTTCACTTTCATCAAGAGGCTTTTTAGTTCCTCTTCACTTTCTGCCATAAGGGTGGTGTCATCTGCATATCTGAGGTTATTGATATTTCTCCCGGCAATCTTGATTCCCGCTTGTGGTTCTTCCAGCCCAGCATTTCTCATGATGTACTTGAAAAATAAAGTCTGACACTGTTTCCACTGTTTCCCCATCTATTTCCCATGAAGTGATGGGACCAGATGCCATGATCTTCGTTTTCTGAATGTTGAGCTTTAAGCCAACTTTTTCACTCTCCTCTTTCACTTTCATCAAGAGGCTTTTTAGTTCCTCTTCACTTTCTGCCATAAGGGTGGTGTCATCTGCATATCTGAAGTTACTGATATTTATCCAGGCAATCTTGATTCCAGCTTGTGCTTCTTCCAGCCCAGTGTTTCCCACGATGTACTCTGCATATAAGTTAAATAAGCAGGGTGACAATATACAGCCTTGATGTACTCGTTTTCTTTTTTGGAACCAGTCTGTTGTTCCACGTCCAATTATAACTGTTGCTTCCTGACCTGCATATAGGTGATGGAATTCCAGCTGAGCTATTTCAAATCCTGAAAGATGATGCTGTGAAAGTGCTTCACTCAATATGCCAGCAAATCTGGAAAACTCAGCAGTGGCCATGGGACTGGAAAAGGTCAATTTAAATTCCAATCCCAAAGAAAGGCAATGCTAAAGAATCTCAAACTACCACACAGTTGCACTCATCTCACATGCTAGTAAAGTAATGCTCAAAATTCTCCAAGCCAGGCTTCAGCAGTATGTGAACCGTGAACTTCCAGATGTTCAAGCTGGTTTTAGAAAAGGCAGAGGAACCAGAGATCAAATTGCCAACATCCGCTGAATCATGGAAAAAGCAAGAGAGTTCCAGAAAAACATCTATTTCTGCTTTATTGACTATGCCAAATCCTTTGACTGTGTGGATCACAATAAACTGTGGAAAATTCTGAAAGAACTGCCATATGACCCAGCAGTCCCACTGCTGGGCATATACACTGAGGAAACCAGAAATGAAAGAGACACATGTACCCCAATGTTCATCAAAGCACTGTTTATAATAGCCAGGACATGGAAGCAACCGAGATGTCCATCAGCAGATAAATGGAAAAGAAAGCTGTGGTACATATATACAATGGAATATTACTCAGCCATCAAAAAGAATACATTTGAATCAGTTCTAATGAGGTAGATGAAATTGGAGCCTATTATACAGATTGCAGTAAGTCAGAACAAAAAACATTAATACAGTATACTAACACATATATATGGAATTTAGAAAGATGGTAACAATGACCCTATATGTGAGACAGCAAAAGAGATACAGATGTATAGAACAGTCTTTTGGACTCTGTGGGAGAAGGTAAAGGGGGGGGGATGATCTGAGAGAATAACATTGAAAAATGCACATTATCATATATGAAACAGATAGCCAGTCCAGATTCGATGCATTAGACAAGATGCTCAGGGCTGGTGCACTGGGATGACCCAGAGGAATGGGATGGGGCTGGGAGGTGGGAGAGGTTTCAGGATGGGAAACACATGTACACCCACGGCTGATTCATGTAAACGTATGCCAAAACCCACTACAATGTTGTAATTAGCCTCCAATTAAAATAAATTTAAAAAGTAATAAAAAATTAATTCATCTTAATGGGGCTTCCCTTGTAGCTCAGTCAGTAAAGAATCTGCCTGCAGTGCAGGAGACCTGGCTTCGATCCCTGGGGTGGGAAGATCCCCTGGAGAAGGAAATGGCAACCCACTCCAGTATCCTTGCCTGGAAAAATCTCATGGACAGAGGAGCCTGGTGGGCTGCAGTCCATGGTGTCACAAAGAGTCAGGCATGACTGAATGGCTAACACTAACTAATCTTATAATCTAGTCTTTTTTGGCATTACCAGTTATGTATATCAATTCATATAGGATTATAGTTCATATATATGCTACTAAATGATCCTTGTGCAAATTCCCCATGAACCCCAAAAATATGGTGATCAGTCTTCCTTTTTCTTGTTCTCAGTAATTCATTTCAATAATATCTTCACTGCCCTCCTCATCTCTAATCTCTGAGTCCAACCTCAGCTCAGTGCTTCAAACAAGGCTGCTGCTGCTAAGTCGCTTCAGTCATGTCCGACTCTGTGCGACCCCATAGATGGCAGCCCCACAGGCTCCGCCTTCCCTGGGATTCTCCAGGCAAGAACACTGGAGTGAGTTGCCATTTCCTTTTCCAGTGTATGAAAGTGAAAACTGAAAGTGAAACCACTCAGTCGTGGCTGACTTTTAGCGACCCCATGGACTGCAGCCTACCAGGCTCCTCTGTCCATGGGATTTTCCAGGCAAGAGTACTGGAGTGGGGTCAAACAAGGCTAGGTGTCCTATAAAAGTTTGCTACTGACTGTATTTACCATCAATCAGATAATATCTTAATGATGGCGTATGCATTTCAACCTCTGAACCTTTGCTCCTTCATTTCCCAACAAATGGAAGGCCTTCTTGACTCTAGTCTTTTCAAACATTAACCATCTGTCAGAGCTCATGGAGCCCCTCCTCCAAGAAACATCCATCATTTTCCAGTCCCTCTGAACTTCTACTGCCCAGTACTACTCAGCTGAAGTCTAGTCACATATCAGAGGTTCCTAACTTCACAAAGGTGAAGGCACAAAGGTCCTTCAAAGCCTTTTGAGAATTTAAGTTACATATATTGTTTCCCACATAAGTTAAATGGTGGTTTAAAAAAATAACAACAGAGGAGGGATTAGAGAAAGATCAGACTATAATAGTTTAGAATAAATTCAAAAGTTTATTTCATTAACATGATTGAATACTAACATTCCAGGCACTTCTGTGTGGGTATTAAAATGCTATTATTAATAGAGCAATCTCCATGGACAACGGTTTCTAAGAGAAACAAAGGTTAAGGAGTTCTTCATTTTTCTTGGCCTGGAACTTGCTGGACTATGGCAACAGGACTAAGCCACAACAATGGATTCTATTGCCAGCATCTAAGGACAACACCTGTGCATGGGTTTTCCTGCCTGGTAAATGCCCTTATATTTCACAGTCCAAGCTGACTCACTGATAGATACTCTTTTCTTCTGAGGACCTCAAAGACAGTCATAATGCCTTGGTTTTCCCCTCCACCATTAGTAGCAATCGATGCCCTACCTATGCAGGTCCCATCCCACATCATCTCATAGTAGTCATGGTGAAGTTCCCCTCAACCTTCCAAATAATCTAAAGGGTTTGACTACTGAGAGACACTAAAAGGCTCAGTTTAATACCACTCCCATTCAGTTTTACCTTTAAGACTGTCATTCTTTGACCTAAGAAGCCAAAAAAGTATTCAGAATAACCAATCTAAATCCAGGCTATCTGAAATTAGCACAAGCAGATTTATATTGCTGGAAGGAAGTAGAACCACTGTGTGAGAGACTAAAGTAATAATTTTCACTTGATAAAGACTGATCTTAGTACCAGGAAAGGAAAGTTCATCTGAGGAGCCAAGACAGCTAGGAACAGAATGCCACCATCTTGATCATCCAAATGAACTGGAAGAAATTCACCTAACCAGCCTCCAGGACACTTGAACTTATCATTAGTCTACCTTCTGGATGATAGAAATGGCACACCTGTGGTCAAGGAACCACTGTGTGTGTGAAGGAAACAAGGGGAGAAAATAAAAAGAAATTGCCAGAAGCTACTTGTATTGAACAGACAAAAGTAAACTTAAATACAAATATATTCATAATAGACAAAAATATGGAAACAATCTAAGTGTCCATTGATGGATAAATGGATACAGAAAATGTCTCTCATACAGATAACACACAGTGGGATATTATTCAGCCATTAAAAAGGGAACCTTGCCTTTGGGATAGCTTGGATGGATCTTAAGGGTATTATGCTAAGTGAAATGTCCAAGAAAGACAAATACTATATGATCTCACTTATATGTGGAATCTTTAAAAATCTTTAAAAAAAAAATACAAACACCCACAAGCTCACAGAGAATGGACTAGTGGTTACCAGAGGCAAGGGGAAAGGGGTAGACAGAATAGGTAACGAAGGTCAAAAAGTAAAAATGTCCAGTTTTAAAATAAGTCATGGGGATGGTGATATAGTCACTCAGCATGGTGACTATAATTAATAATATTCTTTGCAGATTTGAAAGGTGGATCTTAAAAGTCCTCATCACAAAAATTAAAATTTTGTAACTATGTTTGGTTACATATGCTAATTAGACATTGTGGTGATCATATCAAAATATAGACAAATATTGAATTGTGTTAAACATCTAAATCTAATATATGTTACATGTCAATTACATCTCAAAAAATACACATTGAGATATTCTAAAAATATATGCAGGCCTAGACAGTGGAGACAAAGGAAAAGTGAAATATTTTAACGTATCTGATCAGTTTTATTAAAAATCCAACTTAATAACTTACAAGACAAAGTTCATGTTTATTTTTAATATGCTAGGCACATGGGTGATATGGGACTTTATTTTATTTCTACCATTAAAAGCTTATACTTGACAAACATTGTTAGGTTTCTGCTTTATTTTTGGCATTCAAAAACTCTATGAGTAAATTCAGTGGGAATTGATCCACAAAAGAAGTATTAAAATGAAGTTACCAATATAATGTAGTCAAATATCCTTTTACATTTATTTTCAGTTGGACTTAGGCAAAATGTAAAAATAAAAACAAAACTACGTTTTAATAAACACACATACAAAAACTACAAATTACGCTAGATAGTTGATATCATACAGGCTCCTACACACACAAAATATGATCTTCTACTACCTATTTGAAATGAAATTTTAAAAGCTATTTTGGAGTAGTAGTTAGAAGTTTCTTTTTTTTCTGAAAAAGCCTGAAATTGATTCAAAGAGTCTGATATGAAAATAAGCTCAATGTTTAACCTTAATGTTCTCTATATACCCCCTACACATATGGTATTTATTCAGCTATGCTCTCAATTAAAGAAATTTAAAATAATAGCTTCTTCTCCATGTCTTTCATCATAATAATTATTTTATGTACTACATGATTAGTACTATGATAAAAGGTACCACAAGTAGTACTATGATAAAAGGTCAAAGGTAAAAGTAAAAATGTATGACATGACAATGTGAAACTTTTAGAGAAAACAACATTTTTGATCAATATATATTTAGTTACTAACTCTATGAGTAAATTCAGTGGGAATTGATCCACAAAAGAAGTATTAAAATGAAGTTACCAATATAATGTAGTCAAATATCCTTTTACATTTATTTTCAGTTGGACTTAGGCAAAATGTAAAAATAAAAACAAAACTACGTTTTAATAAACACACATACAAAAACTACAAATTACGCTAGATAGTTGATATCATACAGGCTCCTACACACACAAAATATGATCTTCTACTACCTATTTGAAATGAAATTTTAAAAGCTATTTTGGAGTAGTAGTTAGAAGTTTCTTTTTTTTCTGAAAAAGCCTGAAATTGATTCAAAGAGTCTGATATGAAAATAAGCTCAATGTTTAACCTTAATGTTCTCTATATACCCCCTACACATATGGTATTTATTCAGCTATGCTCTCAATTAAAGAAATTTAAAATAATAGCTTCTTCTCCATGTCTTTCATCATAATAATTATTATTATGTACTACATGATTAGTACTATGATAAAAGGTACCACAAGTAGTACTATGATAAAAGGTCAAAGGTAAAAGTAAAAATGTATGACATGACAATGTGAAACTTTTAGAGAAAACAACATTTTTGATCAATATATATTTAGTTACACCATATAACATGTAATTGAAGCAAAATAGCTTGTAGAATTAAAGCAAGCCATCTTCTCCACTGCACTGTAATACTACTGTCAGTAATTTTTTTAGAAAGATAAATTTGATATCAATACGATGTGACACAACTGCATCAAACCTTAATTTCACTCACAGTAAGAAGTCACAGGATTAAATAACACTGTGCAGTCTTTTAGAAAAGTTTATTGCTTCCAGATGGATTCAAGTTTCCTTTCAGCCCTGATTACATCCAATATGCACAGGGTGCCAACATTATAAAGGACAGAGTCAAAAATATCATTTATATAGATAGCAAGGGGCAGGCTGGAGGAACTCTGGCCTGTAAATAGACTGTGCTGATCGGGTTTTGACTATTTTTAGGAAATTATAAGAAACATTTAATAAAAAACAGATACCGTACTATGTAAACATCTTGAATGATGTCTGCTCCACAGAAAAACACAAATCTACAGCTCAGGATGCATAAGGCGACTCTTGCTCCGAGCTGCATGCTCTCTGCCCCCATGTTGGGCTGTGCCATGTGTCACACTGCATGCGGCTTGCCACCAAGACGTCCACCTGTGCCTCTGTGGCAGAAGAGGCATCTATGTTTATTTCGTTTAATACACTGTTGAATATCAGCCATGGTGATCAGATACAAAGGCCTTCAAAAACACCACTACTTAAGGCATGTTTGCTAAGTTTAAGGATGCAAATAAGTCACTACTTCTATTTAAAATAGCATTTTCTTAAGAAACCGAAGTGTGACTACCATAAAAAATAAAATCGTTTTCATAAAACCCAAACAAAAAAGCTCTCCCTGTAATGTGGATTAAAAAATAAAACCACATCTGCTCTATCTAGTCTATGAGAGAAAAGCAATAAAAATTCATGACTGAAGAAGGATTTCAGTCTGGAGTTTGGGAGCCAACTTTTTAAAATACAGTACAATTCTAATAACACTTCCATTTTCTTACATTCAATTTTCCAAATGTTCTGCAAGTGTTATACAAATTACAAATTTGACTGAATATAAATGTTAAGCAATTTATTATGTATCCTTCAAAACAGATTAGCAATTTAAATACAATTATGGTCTCAAAGCTTGAAAGAAGGGAAAAATGATTAATTTCTGAAAGAACATAAAATCTTCTTGTTGGAGAAACACTAGGAAAAGTGGTACTGCAATAATTCCTACTAACACCTAACTTTCTTCTGTGGATACTCAACCAAAACTAAGACAAACACCATTACAGCAGTTTACTACTCACATTCTCTTTAGAGAGAAGTGATCCATTTATATAAGGGTTATATATGAGTGTTAGAGTTTCAAGTGATTTTCATGGAAGTTTTGGACTTTTATTTTCAATTAATTTCATACAGATACTTTAAATACATAATGAGTATCAAAAATTTGTATTTTATTTACATTTAATTAGTGGCAATATCCTTGATCAACTGCATGAAAATGCTCTCAGACAGGTGACGATCAAAAGAGGATGAAGTTATACTAAAACTCGACAAAGTTATATGACAAGTCAATAACAGGTCGATGAAACGGAGTCCAGCTGATTAGGCTGCCAGGCACTAACGTAGGTAATGAGTTACGTGTCCGCAAATGACTTAGTCATTAAGTATTTCTGATATTTCAAATACTAACCTGTGTTTAACTATCACTAATCAAACAGTGCTTTGTTTTTATAATGGTCAGCTATTCTTAAACTAGTCACACTGTCTCCTAAACAATACATATTTGAGTGAAAAATGATTTGAGATTCATTTCTTCTTTCAATAATTTCTAACTGGACACTTTCCACATGCCAAACTTGCTCTAAAAGAGAAAAACCTATTAGATAGAGATCTCCCCTGACTACCCAATGATCACTGAATAAAGATTGAAAAAATAAATAAGGGGGCAAGCCATGTATTGTTACTGATCCAAAACCTCTCATCTGCAATTCTAAAATCCCCAAAGCTCTGAAGATTATTTTTTTGTAAATCATTTGGCAACAAAACCCAAACTGACCTCATTTTGTCCCCAAATTGGACCTGAACTGACAATGAGATTTCAAGTCTTTATTTATACCACTTGGCATAGATATTCTTTATGTTTCACTTGAAAATATCAATGTTTGAATATTCAGTGCTACCTGAGGCTGGTTGTATTACATACACATAAACTTACGCTGCTTCTTAGCTTTCTAAAATCGGTTAACAGCTGAATTTTCACATAGCTGGTTCCCAGGGTTGCTCAGCAAGAGAAAAAAGTATAAAGGCCCAGTGGCAAGAGCATACTTGGTATATTTCAGAAACAGCAAGATGTGGCTGGAGTTAGTAAGAAAACAGGGAAGGTAAAACACAAGAATATAAAGGTTGGAAGCAGACAGATCATGCAAGTGTATGTAGGCTACAGAAAGAACTCTGGATTTTAACCTGAAAAAGATGTGAAGTCGTTGGAAGTTTTTGAGCAGAAGAAAGAAGTAATTTGACATATACTTAAAAAGTAAAATTCTACCTGATACATACAGAATAGACTGACAGAGGACATAGTTAGAGATAGATTTGTTTAAGGAAGCTTAAAAAATACTCCAGGTGAGAAATGGCAGTATCTCAGACTGAGATGGTGGCAGCAATCCTGTTCAGTTTCAGATACATTTCAAAGAAAGAGGCAACAGGATGTGCTAATGGACAGGATATAGAGTGAGAGTGGGATCTAGCATATCCAAAGCATTTGGCATGAACAATTAGAAGGATGAAATCTTCATGTACTGAGATGTGAAGATCTATAGGAGGTACATAGTTGGAGTTCTGCAGGAAAGAATGTGAAGGTTATTTTAGAACAAGATAAGTTTGAGAAATCTATTAGAATTCTAAATTGAAATTTAAGTAGGCAGTTAGGTTCATAAATGAGGAATTCTGAGGAGAGGTTTAAGCTAGAGATATACATTTGAAGGTCAAGAGGATTTAGATAATATCTGAAACCAGAAACTAGAGGAGGCTGAACCAGAGAGAATGAAAACGGGCAATGAGGTCAGAAGATAGTGATGGAAAAATGAGAAGAGCCAAGAGAAGTGTCTGAGAAGGAGCAGGCCAGTGGGGCAGGAGGAGAACCCAAAGAGTGGACCTCATAGGGGATAAAGTTGTATCAAGGAGCAGTGCATGATTAGCGGTCAAACTCTGTTCATAGGTGAAGTCAGGTGAGGGCTAAGTGATCTGTGGAGTGATGAGAGTCAAAAGCCTGACCACAGAAGATTCAAGATCATAGAAGAGTCAAGAAAGAATGCGAAACAAGGTAAGACGGAATGTATAACAAGTCTAACTAAACTAAAATGTTGGTGGTGGGGAGCACCAGAGAAATAGTACTAAACATTTCACATGGATTATTGCAATTCATCTTTATAATGGTTCTATAACGTAGAAATTTTCTCGGTTTACAGAGGATATAGAAGATATGCAGGTGTCAATGATCTTTATCAGAATGCTGGAGTTTTATCTAAACAGTTGCTTGATTATCAAAGCACATTCTCTTATAATATTATACAGCTCCTAGGAAATAACCATACAAAATAAATACTGAGAAAGTGACAAAGTCTTCTCAGAAAGGGCACTGGTGTGGAGTTAGGAGATCTCTGCTTAGCTCTGGAGTTAGGAGACCGCTGCTTAGACCTCAAGACCAATCTTGAGGAAAAAGCAGTACCCTTTGAACTTGATAGCTCATTCCTAAAATAAGGGTATTGAAACAGATTGTTCACTTATTCAGTCAGTCAATATACATTGATTACTAATTTGCTGGACACAAGTCTAGCAAAAAAAAACAAAGGTGAAAATGAAGGAACTTACCCTGTAGAGAGGAAGATGACAAATATTTAATACAATTGAAAGTTTCTTTCAACACTAAAATGCTACCACAGTTGTTAAATATTAATAATAGACAAAAATCCCATTCCAGGCTAGTGCAAAGAGGTTCAGATTTATTATATCACTAAAAACTCACAGCACTGTAAGCTGGGTACTATTATTATACTATATCCCGCTTTATAGACTGGTGGGGGCAAGGAGAGATAAGCTTAGAGCTGAAATAGCTTGCCCCACAGTTATACAGGAAGTGACAAAGCTCAAATTCTAACAGACAGTATGACTCCAAAAACCCATCTTTACGTCACTTTCAATAGCACAGTAAGTTAATACTGTAACAATTCATCTTACTGTTGTTTAACTCTTCCCTCTTATTTTTCTTGATGGGTCTCTGTTCAAAATGGGGAACAGTAAGACAAAAGAGATTAAAAAAAGGAAAAACAATGAAAGACAAATTGCAGAAGTAGAAATGAACATGAAATGAAAAGACAAAAATAAAACCGAAGAAGCAGAGTAACAGAACAAAAAAAGAGATTTGAGAAGCACATGAAGGAGAGTGAAGTGGCAGCCCTGAGGCCCAGCGCAGGTCAGCGACCCACCAGGTGCCACGTGGCTTCAGTAAAGAATAGACAGATCTGGTGAACAAGGGCTCCTCTGAAGGGCCTGGGTTCTCCCATTCTCTCAAACACACTGCTGGCTATCAATGCTCCTGAGAATCAACACTTCTAATGAGTCTAATGAGATAAATATGGCCTGTAAAATACTTCAGAAAGGAGCTCTAGATACTTGCTCACACTTCCTGGTATAACCATGGTAACAAGGAAAGCATTCTTTAGGATTCAGAGGTGAAACCATTACAGAGGTCTGAGAAGGGCAAAGGAGACAGAGATGAGCTGCCCGATCACACTACCACCAAGGCTGCCCTCTGAATTTCAGCAGACAGCTAGCGTCCGTCTCCACTCTTCACACCAGGGATGTCCAGCCAGGACCAGGCACACAGGGACCCTCACTGGTTGGGAGCTATTTTATCTTCCCAAGCTTTCCACATCAAGCCTGAGTAGCTCAGCTGTGTCCACCTCTTTATGACCCTATGGACTGTAGCCTATCAGGTTCCTTGGTCCATGGGATTTTTCAGGCAAGAATACTAGTGTGGGAAGATCTACTCCAGGGGATCTTCCCAACCCAGCGATCAAATCTGCATCTCCAGTGTCTCCTGCGCTGGCAGACCAATTCTTTACCCCTGCGCCACTGGGAAGCCCTGAGCTTTCCACATACAATGATGATATGAGAATAAAAGGATTTTTTCAAGGAACAATTCTTATAGCTGGCATTTTCCCCTAGTATTCTAAAGATTATTTAGGGATCATCTTTATAAATTGTGGAGAAAAGAAACGTATCTCCCACCAGTAAACTTCTAGTCCCAAAATCTAAGTGCTTACTATATGCCAGGTGCTTTCTGACCCAACTGTTGCATATTTAAGGATGACGGATATGGTCTTTCCTCAGTACACCGGGGACCAGAAGCATAGTAGGTACCTAGTCATCTTGTGGGACTTTACCAGAGTCTTATTTCCAAATTATTCCTTTATAAAAGGATATTTGGACCCGTCAGAGATTTTAAGAAACAACCACTCCATCTGTTTTGTCATTCTGATTTCTACCCAGAGCACCTTCTCAACATAGATTCAGATTCATTCACATGTTCCACAGGCCTCTTTTAAAAAACAGTCCTGCATTAAAAGGTGAGATTACAACTAAATTTCCCTCTGAAAAAATGTGCTTTTATTTTCTTTCAAATACTCTTTTTTATTAGCTGAATTTCTACAAGTATAGTCAGAAAAAAGAAATTTTTAAGCTGTAGTTTTTATTTGCCTGAAATTAGTTCTCTGTTCCAACTGTTTCTTTTGTTAACTTCTATTAAGCATCTAAGAATGACTAGATAGGAACTATTGTATTCAGAAGCTCAGCTCCCTCCCAACTATCAGCAAGTATGAAGCTAATACTAAGAAGTGAAACTTTTCTTTACATATTTGCTAAATTACTTTACTATACATTTATTCCATTAACATGCCACTCACCATGTAAGAAAGCAGCCAGTTTTTCCTGAAAGTAGTATAGTATAGAAACACAGGGAATGGAAAGTGAGAAGACATGCCTGCCAAGCTAGGAACTAAATCAGATACTCCATCTCACCTGCTGCTGCTGCTGCTGCTGCTAAGCCGCTTCAGTTGTGTCCGACTCTGTGCGACCCCATAGACGGCAGCCCACCAGGCTCTCCCGTCAATGGGATTCTCCAGGCAAGAACACTGGAGTGGGTTGCCATTTCCTTTTCCAGTGCATGAAAGTGAAAAGTGAAAGTGAAGTTGCTCAGTCCTGTCCGACTCTGTGCGACCCTATGAACTGCAGCCTACCAGGCTCCTCCCTCCATGGGATTTTCCAGGCAAGAGTACTGGAGTGGGGTGCCATCGCCTTCTCCACCATCTCACCTAATTCTAAGTTACCTTCAGCTTATGGTGATAGTTAAGCAAGAAAGCATCCTTGGTACAAAGACCAAGCAGTTCCTCAGAGAGGTGAAGGGCTTATCAAAGACAGGTGTCAATGGCAGAAGACTGGACTTTAAAGCTCACAATCTTTTTCCTCTGTTCTACAGACCAGAAGGGCTTACAAAGTAACAACCTTGTTACTAAACTTGTATTACTAAATGCTTTATAATTAAGCTTTAAGAAGATATGGTTCTTCTCATAGAATGGGTTCACACTTCAGCAGATTTTTTGATGTCTTTCTGAAAACCCAAGTTAAAAGGAGCACTTGAGGTTCTATTAAGAAAAAGGTCTCAAAGACAAGCAGCAGAGATAAGCAATTAAAAGCTATGGCCTCTTAGCAAAGGGGCTGGAATCCAGGCTCTGCCTCTTACTACCTGTGTGACCTTGGAGAAGTTACTTGAATTCTTTCTTTTCAGTTTTCTCATCTAGAAAATGGGGATTAGAATAGCCTCTACCTCTAAGGATTGTTGTGAAGAGTTAATGAGTTAATATGTAAAATTCTGGTAACAGTTCCTGGTACATACAATGTGCCATACAAGTGTTTACTACTATTATATTATTACCTGAACAGATTCAGCAAATCTTGCAGTCACCACACAAAACACTTGCACCAGATAAACCATGAAACTAGCATATACAACGGAATGGTACTCGGAGAGACTGGTGACAGTAGGCCTCTTCCCTCACTTAGAATACAAAAATGCTCTGGCTTGTTCTGAATTTATAAAGGGAGCTCCTAACATCAGTGGGCATCCTGACTGCCTTCCCTAAAGCAGATGTGGAAACACCTCCCTTGTTACAAAGGATCTACTAAGAAATTTATGGAATAGGTTAGGAGAAAAGCAGAAAGTGAGAGCATAAAGACAATATTAGGAAGATAAATTAGAAATAACAGTAGACTTACCTAGACTTTCATCACATAATCAAGACAGAACACTTTTTAATTACGTCATTATGCATCTACAGTGGCCCTAAATGAAATGCTGTTTTTTGTGGCTCTATCCATTGAAAAATAAGATCTGTTCCCCTTATTTAACTTAAAAATCTTTTAAATTAAGAAAAAAAGGAAGAAATAAATAATAGTAACAGGAAAAAATTACCAGCAGCTGACTTACATGTCACTACTACTCTAATTGTGGGCACAAATATTTTCCCAAATATTGTGGGAAACCTATCAAGTTCAATTTGTATTCGTCCTGAAAGGGTTTATGTGCTGCACTCACAATGCAAGTTCTTCATCAGTTCTACCCAACCGATGGCAAACAATGGTTTTAACAAAGACTAACGATGATCTTGGTGATAACTTGCTATTTGACTACCACTATTGACAAACTCTTATTTTAAAACTTCAGACCTCAAAAACCGACACCGTCAACTTCAGAAATTTTTATAAGAACGTCCACAACCTTGTAACTAACTATTTAAGAAATCGTTAATACAGTGCTTCTCAAACTGACTTCCAGATGATTCTAGAACTTCTGTGACAGAAACTAAATGAGCTCTGATTTCTTGTATCTATTTGTCTTATCTATTGATGCTTTAAGATGCCCTTGGAATGAAGAGATCAAAATTACAGAAACAGCTGCTTTGGTATGGCTATTCCTTCATGTAACTGTGCTCTCATTGCACACAATTTATTCAGAGTTACTGGGATACTTGAAGATCAGGGATGAGTTTGTCTAAAATGCTCTATTTTCAATGGATATTATATTTTTAAAAGACACATTCTCAAAAGCCTTAGTATATTAGGATTTGGAATTCTAGAAATACTTTCCAAAAAGTCATTTAAAGAACTTTCTAAAAAATAATGAGGGCCATTTCTGCTCTTTAAGGGGATAGATGAGCTAAAATTGATACAAGTTCATTTTCCTTTTCATGTATTTTAGAATTACATTATTTTTCCAATATATGTATGTAGTGCTACCTATACAAGATTATTATAATCTCTCTCAGGTAATTACTGCTGAGATCAGCAGTTTTATGCCCTTTGTTTGCCAAATTTTTGTTTTCCCAAGGACCAATCCCACTCTATAAAGATGTGTTTCCAGGATACATATAATTACGCTGGGTGTAACATCTGTTGCTTTGCATGTTCAGAAGCTTACTAAACCAAGGTATGAACACACTTCTATGCCTACTTTAGGAGAATGGCTAAAATATTACAAGCTTAAAATTCAGTAGAAATTTTTTAAAGCAGTATTTATCAAAAGTAAAAGCTAATTCTAATTTAAATATTTCCAAATAGAATTAACTCATTTTAGCCCTTTTATAGAGACATGTTAGCCTCAAAGTTATATCATTTTTAAATATCATCACTTAATAATCCTGAGATTTATGCTTCCTATAAATTCATATAGGAATCCTAGTGAAGTTTCTACTTCAGTTGTCTCTCAGAAGCAGACTATCTAACCAAAAACAAATCCCTTTACTCCAGGACAACAAAGAAATTAATAATGGTGACCTCTTTTCTATGCTTCACCCTTTTATAGCACAGCAGATTTAGATAACAGATAAAACAGCACTGCCCTTTCAAATGTAGGTCAGTATTCTGGTCGCATCACAGAGATGAACTGTTCAGACTTAAATAAAGCAGAGGACTACAGACCCAAATCATTCTCTGTGTGACCTTTTAAGGTTGCCCAACAATCTGATGGTCCTGAGGACTTCCAAATATGCAAATATTTATTGGCAAGGTTTACCAGAAAGATACAAAGTGAACACTGATTTCAGTACTGAAACCTGAAATAAGCCCTTATAAATGGGAAGGGGGGTGCGAATCAGACACAGCTGTATCTCACCATTCATAGTCATAGACAAAAAAAACTGAAGTTCTAAGTTCATTGTGTTTTCAGAAAATTTTAGGACAAGCAAATTCATGAGTTTCAGTGTACTCAAATGTATTTCAGAATCTTTGAGATCTGAGCTTGTTATTATATAACTAAGATTATTATTTGGGCTTCATTTAGACTGATGAGATATCAGTCAGTCACACAGGTTTATAGTTGAGGAAACCTACTTAAATTAAAAAAATAAAATCATTCCAAACCATTTTAATATGTTTTAGCTCACTCGATTCTTCTAACAATTCTTATTCCTTAGTGTTATATATCATTTGATGTAGCCAACCATTATATTAAAAATCAAAAAGAAACAAACCAAAAATCTAACCTCACTGTTAACAGGAATTTTGAGGGAGGAAGTAAAACCCACTTTCAGGATTGGAGAAGATTAAGCTAAAGGAGTAATATAGTAAATACTTTTGTTTGGGATTGAATTCTGTCTCTCCAAAATTCATATGCAGAAGTTCTAACCCCCCAGTGTGATTATATTTGGGCCTTTAAGGAGTAAGTAATAGACTTCCCTGGTGGCTCAGATGGTTAAGCATCTGTCTACAATGTGGGAGACCCAGGTTTGATCCCTGGGTCAGGAA
>SJYC01142428.1:0-21109 GCA_006408675.1 Madoqua kirkii
CCTTGGAATGAAGAGATCAAAATTACAGAAACAGCTGCTTTGGTATGGCTATTCCTTCATGTAACTGTGCTCTCATTGCACACAATTTATTCAGAGTTACTGGGATACTTGAAGATCAGGGATGAGTTTGTCTAAAATGCTCTATTTTCAATGGATATTATATTTTTAAAAGACACATTCTCAAAAGCCTTAGTATATTAGGATTTGGAATTCTAGAAATACTTTCCAAAAAGTCATTTAAAGAACTTTCTAAAAAATAATGAGGGCCATTTCTGCTCTTTAAGGGGATAGATGAGCTAAAATTGATACAAGTTCATTTTCCTTTTCATGTATTTTAGAATTACATTATTTTTCCAATATATGTATGTAGTTGCTACCTATACAAGATTATTATAATCTCTCTCAGGTAATTACTGCTGAGATCAGCAGTTTTATGCCCTTTGTTTGCCAAATTTTTGTTTTCCCAAGGACCAATCCCACTCTATAAAGATGTGTTTCCAGGATACATATAATTACGCTGGGTGTAACATCTGTTGCTTTGCATGTTCAGAAGCTTACTAAACCAAGGTATGAACACGCTTCTATGCCTACTTTAGGAGAATGCCTAAAATATTACAAGCTTAAAATTCAGTAGAAATTTTTTAAAGCAGTATTTATCAAAAGTAAAAGCTAATTCTAATTTAAATATTTCCAAATAGAATTAACTCATTTTAGCCCTTTTATAGAGACATGTTAGCCTCAAAGTTATATCATTTTTAAATATCATCACTTAATAATCCTGAGATTTATGCTTCCTATAAATTCATATAGGAATCCTAGTGAAGTTTCTACTTCAGTTGTCTCTCAGAAGCAGACTATCTAACCAAAAACAAATCCCTTTACTCCAGGACAACAAAGAAATTAATAATGGTGACCTCTTTTCTATGTTTCACCCTTTTATAGCACAGCAGATTTAGATAACAGATAAAACAGCACTGCCCTTTCAAATGTAGGTCAGTATTCTGGTCGCATCACAGAGATGAACTGTTCAGACTTAAATAAAGCAGAGGACTACAGACCCAAATCATTCTCTGTGTGACCTTTTAAGGTTGCCCAACAATCTGATGGTCCTGAGGACTTCCAAATATGCAAATATTTATTGGCAAGGTTTACCAGAAAGATACAAAGTGAACACTGATTTCAGTACTGAAACCTGAAATAAGCCCTTATAAATGGGAAGAGGGGTGGGAATCAGACACAGCTGTATCTCACCATTCATAGTCATAGACAAAAAAAACTGAAGTTCTAAGTTCATTGTGTTTTCAGAAAATTTTAGGACAAGCAAATTCATGAGTTTCAGTGTACTCAAATGTATTTCAGAATCTTTGAGATCTGAGCTTGTTATTATATAACTAAGATTATTATTTGGGCTTCATTTAGACTGATGAGATATCAGTCAGTCACACAGGTTTATAGTTGAGGAAACCTACTTAAATTAAAAAAATAAAATCATTCCAAACCATTTTAATATGTTTTAGCTCACTCGATTCTTCTAACAATTCTTATTCCTTAGTGTTATATATCATTTGATGTAGCCAACCATTATATTAAAAATCAAAAAGAAACAAACCAAAAATCTAACCTCACTATTAACAGGAATTTTGAGGGAGGAAGTAAAACCCACTTTCAGGATTGGAGAAGATTAAGCTAAAGGAGTAATATAGTAAATACTTTTGTTTGGGATTGAATTCTGTCTCTCCAAAATTCATATGCAGAAGTTCTAACCCCCCAGTGTGATTATATTTGGGCCTTTAAGGAGTAAGTAATAGACTTCCCTGGTGGCTCAGATGGTTAAGCATCTGTCTACAATGTGGGAGACCCAGGTTTGATCCCTGGGTCAGGAAGATCCCCTGGAGAAGGAAATGGCAATCCACTCCAGTACTATTGCCTGGAAAATCCCATGGACAGAGGAGCCTGGTAGGCTATAGCCCATGGGGTCACAAAGAGTCGGACACGACTGAGCGACTTCACTTCACTTCACTTCAAGGAGTAATTAACTTTAAATTAAGTCATAGATGGCAGTAATGGCAAAGAGTCTGCCTGCCAATGCAAGAGACACAAGAGACATGGGTTCAATTCCTGGGTCAGGAAGAACCCCTTAAGTAGGAAATGGCAACTCATTCTAGTATTCACCTGGAAAATTCCACGGCAGAGAAGCATGGCAGACTACAGTCCACAGGGTCACAAAGCATTGGAAACAATTGAGCAATTGAGCACAGGACAAATAGTATCTAGTCTGATAGGACTCGTGTCCTTAAAAGAAAAGGAAGATTTACATTCCCACCAACAGTGCAAGAGGGCTCCCATTTCCCTACACCCTCTCCAGCATTAACTATTTGGGGATTTTTTGATGATGGCCATTCTGATTTTTCCAGTAGTCATGTATGGATGTAAGAGCTGGACCATAAAGAAAGCTGAGTGATGAAGAATTGATGCTTTTGAACTGCTGTGTTGGAGAAGACTCTTGAGAGTCCCTTGGACTGCAAAAAGATCCAACCAGTCAATCCTAAAGGAAATCAGTCCTGAATATTCATTGGAAGGACTGATGCTGAAGCTGATGCTCCAATACTTTGGCCACTTGATGCACTGGAAAAGATCCTGATGCTGGGAAAGACTGAAGACAGGAGGAAAAGGGGACGACAGAGGATGAGATGATTGTATGGCATCACCAACTTGATGGACATGAGTTTGAGCAAGCTCTGGGAGCTGGTGATGGACAGGGAAGCCTAGTGTGCTGCAGTCCATGGGGTCACAAAGAGCTGGACATGACTGAGCCACTGAACTGATTCTGACTGGTGTGAGGTGATATCTCATTGTACTTTTGATTTGCATTTCCCTAATAATGACTGATGTTGAACCTCTTTTCATGTATTTATTAGCCATCTGTATGTCTTCTTTGGAGAAACGTCTGTTTAGGTCTTTTGCACACTTTTTGATTGGGTTGTTTTGAGGAAAAAAATACTGTATTTTAATCCATATATATGGAATTTAGAAAGATGGTACTGATGCACCTATTTGCAGGGTAGCAATTGAGATGGCTGGATGGCATTAATGACTCGATGAACGTGAGTTTGAGGGAACTGCTGGAGATGGTGATGGACAGGGAGGCCTGGCGTGCTGCAATTCATGGGGTTGCAAAGAGTCAGACACGACTGAGCGACTGAACTGAACTGAACTCAATGGAGATGCAGACATAAAGAACAGACTTATAGACACAGTGGGGGACAGTGTAGGAAGCAGAGGGTGGGAAAAATGGGAAGAGGAGCATGGAAACACAGACACTAACATATGTAAAACAGACGGCCAGTGGAAATTTGCTGTATGACTCAGGGAACTCACACCGGGCTCCATGACAACCAAGCGGGGCGGAATGAGATGGGAGACAGGAGGCTCAAGAGGGAGGGGACATATGTGTACCCGTGGCTGATCCAAGTGGATGTATGGCAGAAACCAACACTATATTGTAAATCACCCTTCAATTAAAATTTTTTTAATTTTAATTATAAAAAGAAAAGAAAAGAAACAGCGATCTAGGAAAGACCATGCGAGGGCACAGTTAGAAGGTGGCCTCCATGAGCTAAGGCAGCGAGGCCTCACCAGAAACCAGCTCTGGCAACACCTTGATCTTGGACTTCCAGCCTCCAGAACCATAAGAAAAAAGTCAATTTCTGTTGTTCAAACCACTTCATCTATGGTGTTGTGTTATGGCAGCCCTGAAAGACTAATATATCATCGTTCTTTAAGTTTTAATTTCTTCTTTAGAGTCTCCAAATTTTCTACAGTGTGTGACCTTGTATCTCACCACAACATCAAGCAAAATATAGCAAACAAGAGAAATGAATCGTTTTCCTTTTTTTCCTTCTATGTTCCAATATTTCCAAATGTGAACACTGAAGAATACTGAATGCCAAGAGAGAAAACACTTTAAATAACTGCTTGCTGCTGCTGCTGCTGCTGCTAAGTCGCTTCAGTCCTGTCGACTCTGTGCGATCCCATAGACAGCAGCCCACCAGGCTCCCCTGTCCCTGGGATTCTCCAGGCAAGAGCACTGGAGGGGGTTGCCATTTCTTCTCCAATGCATGAAAAGTGAAAGTGAAGTCACTCAGTCGTGTCCGACTCTTAGCGACGCCATGGACTGCAACCCACCAGGCTCCTCCATGGTTGTCATTAATTTGAAAGCGAGAGCTATATTAGGAGGATACTAAACCAGTTTAGGTGGGAATTAATCAGGATAGCTTCACGGATGGCTCAGTTGATAAAGAGTCCGCCCACAATGCAGGAGATCCAGGTTCAATCCGTGGCTTGGGAAGATCCCCTGGAGAAGGAAATGGCAACCCACTCCAGTATTCTTGCCTGGAGAATCCCATGGACAGAAGAGCCTGGCAGGCTACAGTCCTTGGGGGTCACAAAGAGTCCAACACAACCTAGCAACTAAACCACCAATCAGGATAAGCAAGGGATGCAACCCAACCCAGAAATGACAGATGGGGGTAACTGAGAAACGTGTGCAAAATTTGAAAGTATCATTTACAATATGTTTCATTTTGCCTTCTGCCTTCCTGAAGGATCAAATAGAAAATCTCTCAGAAGTTCTTGATATTTTTGTTCCCACTGGTTCTTTAAAACTCTGTACTGGAACTAGAAACACTACTCCCTTGAGCTTCTAAACTGAGGAGGACCCAGTATGGCTATACCTGGAAAATTAAGGGTCAAGACTGACTCAGGATTAGGTAGAGAAACAGGTCAGTTTGAAAAGGTTCTGGACTTCCCTGGTGGTCCAGTGGTTAGGACTCTGTGCTTCTAATATAGGGGACACAGGTTGGATCCCTGGTCTGGGAAGTTCTGCATGCTGCGTGGTACAGCCAAAAATGAAGGAAAAAGAAGAGGTTCACCAAAGCCCAGAAGCGATCAACCAGAAAAAGGGCCCTTCATCTACCTCCTCACCTCCCTGCTACCAACCCATCTCCTGCTAATGCTGCTCCTAAATCAGCCTCTGGCCTGGGAGCTTAAGTTCCCATGTAAGGGGCTAAGGGAGGGTATTAAGAAGGTCCCATATGGAAAAAGATTTTGCCTTAGGCTGAACGCCCTCCCTTCTTACCACTCACCCTAATGCTTGTCCTCTCCTATACTCACACATGACTTAAGAGTCTCAGAAGAAAGCTCTGGAGTGTGGCAATCAAAAAAGAGAAGAGAAAGAAAGGCAGCAGAGCTTATCCAAGGAATTTTTCTAAAAGTACCAGCTAGACATTTAGATTTTTCTTTTCTTCTATATCATTTTAACCCTAAACATTTTTAAGCTAAAGCATCTGCAGGCACTAAAATACCATTTCAGGAAATCATTTGTCTGAGATTAAAAATGAAGTGGAGTGTTCGTCGCTCAGTCATGTCGGACTCTTGGCAACCCCATGGACTTGTAGCTGGCCAGGCTCCTCTGCCCATGGAATTTTCCAGGCAAGAATACTGGAGTAGGCAGCCATTCCCTCCTCCAGGGGATCTTCCCAACCCAGGGATCGAACCCATTCTATATCATTTTAACCCTAAACATTTTTAAGCTAAAGCATCTGCAGGCACTAAAATACCATTTCAGGAAATCATTTGTCTGAGATTAAAAATGAAGTGGAGTGTTCGTCGCTCAGTCATGTCGGACTCTTGGCAACCCCATGGACTTGTAGCTGGCCAGGCTCCTCTGCCCATGGAATTTTCCAGGCAAGAATACTGGAGTAGGCAGCCATTCCCTCCTCCAGGGGATCTTCCCAACCCAGGGATCGAACCCTGGGTTTCCTGGCAGATTTCAGGCAGATTCTTTTACCATCTGAGCCACCAGGGAACAATACGTGATACTAAATTTAGTATTTTGAGGGCAGGGTTATAGAAAATTATGCAAACAGCTTATTTTTATTTATTACAGTGAATATCAATATATCATTTAAAAAGTTTCCACAGCTTCTATAGTTCTTAATTAGTTTCTGTATCTTTGCCTTTCCCAAATCTAAAACAGGTTCTTGATGCTACACTGTTTTCTATATTATCATCTGTAAACTTTGAGGCATTATTAAAATTCAGTAGGTAACAGAACTATTTAATCTGGAAATATGTATTAGTTGAAGACACCATTAGATTTATTCTCATATATAGGGATCAGGGAAACAAAGGAAAGAAATCCAATTATTTAAAACAGTAATCCCTTAACACTGGGATTTTGTTTTAATTATAAAGAGTGTGTCTTATTAAAAACAAAACAAAGCCTGTCCTTTATGGGAGAAGCCCTGTGTTTCTCTAGTGAACATGCATGCACGCAAGATTTCCTATAGAAGCCTTCAATAAATTAATTTCGCTATTCTTCAATTTCCCATGACATAATTGACTTCTTAAAAAGAGCATCAAGTAAACAATTATGAGCCCACCTGTTCATGATATCATACCAGGCACCGTACGAAGTTAATGAAAATAGATTTCGTTTCCTGCTCCACTCCACCAAGAGAGTATAGGCAAAATTTTCTGTACTAAAAACTAACAACAAAAAGGATAAGCAGTGATAAGTATTAAAATGACAATTGCTAAACAGTCCTTGTCCTTTAAACAGGACTCCAGACATACCCAGTACCAGAAAACTCTTTTCATGAATATCTTCCCCCATCCCTATGGCTCCTCCAGGGCCTTGCATAGGGTAGAGGGGTAGAAGGGAAGGAAGCCATGACTGAAAGTAAATGGGCTGCCCCGCAAGAGGCAAGAAAAGCCGCTCCTGCTCCCGTCACACACAGAAGAAAACTAAACCACCATTCGAGGAAATGACACTCCTCGTGGGGTCCAGCCCACATCCCACTTAAATGGTTCAGTGTTGAGCCCAGAAGGCTGAGGGCAATCTTTCTTTCTCAAGGGACATGGAGGCTCCTAGCTCTCCTATTTCAGACCTAAGAGAAAGCCGTCTCAATACAAGCTCATTCAGGTTTTATCACTGAAACTAAAGCTTGCAGTCATCCTGTCACCCCTCCCAGAATCGCGTTTTGGCTTGGAAGGCACACAGACAGCTTTGAGGCCAAAGCTGAATCCCAGCAGGTCGAGCACCAAAGGTACCTGGCAAGGGCCTCGGCTCAGTTTCAGCCAAGAGCTGACATTCAGGGGACAGAAGGTTATCCAATGATGTAAGTCACCCAAGGGACAAGGAAAAAACTGAAGCGCAGCAAGGGCTGCTGAATGGGCACGGAGATATAAATGATGACATGTTTAGAGTCTAAAAGAGTCCAACAGCTGATGCACAGAAAGCAGACAAGTAGAAAATAAAATAAGCTTGTGCTACTAGCTTGACATAAGTGAGCTTAAGGACTAAACCTCATGTATATTTATTTTATTAGGTGTAGAGTTAGAATCGAGTATGTAGGTAATACAAAATTTTATAAATCACGTCCTCTGATACAATGGAGTTGGGAAAATTCTATATATTTTCCACAAACATGGACAAATATTGCCATTCAAAGACAATTTTGTTTTTCATTTTGTTGTGTTCCAAGTTTATCATAAATACATGATCATATTGCTTTCTTTGAATAAGCTGCTATGTCTTGAGAAAGACATTTGAGAAAACAGAGAAGAAAGCAGGAAAGAAAATGCCAGACAATGAGATCTGTGACCATTGTTTCTCAGTTAAGGTCATACCAAGGCAAATAGAAGAAGGGGTCCCACCTGTAACAGAATCAGGGGCTTATGATCTCTGAAGTTTTTCCAGTCTCCTAGAGGAAAGATTTCACAACTATATCGAACCTTCATTTTCTTTGCCTTTGTCTGCCCTTACACATTCATTGAAGATTAGCAATTAGCAAAGGATATGAATTGGCCAGTGAACACCGCAACTACTACACACTTTTGTAAAATTAGAGGACGTATTTCAGAACCATTAGAAAGCAATTTGGGACCTCACATTTTGAATGCCAAAAGACCCACTAAAAGGGCACATCTTTAAAGTATCCATGACATAGTCACGAAAAGAGAGTTTTAAAATAATGTACACAAGCAGTTCAATTTGTTTCTGAATTGACTCAGTCAATTTGTTTCTTTATGACTCTGTCATAAAGCTGAGTCCAAACGTTTTTTAATTAACATCACCAGAAAGTGAGCCTACTCTAATGAAATACTGGAGATTTCACATTAGAAAGTGACTGACAGGTCAACTTCTGAAAAAGAAACAGTAGATACCACCACAAAACTAGCAGATGTTTCTTGGGGTCATTTGTACAAAAACATAAGCATATGTTAAAGAAATTTGACACTATCATGGAATCAATTGGTGTCTAAAATAATAGCAGCTCCTTATGGCAATATGGTAATATCCGTATCAAATGCACAACACATTATGTTGCAACAGTACGTGCAGACAAAAGAGCATCAGTGGCAGCAATGATGACCAGTGCTTTCATTAAGGTGAAAAAATAAAACTAGAAGTTTACATCCAGGGCATAGTATGGTTTAACAGTAAATTGAACATGATACACATCATCTTGAATTTTCAGAGTTTCCATTTAGCTGATTTTGTTGAGATGCACATAAAGACATCCAAATAAGCAAATATTAACCAAATAAGAAGACAAAAGTCTTTATACAAGTCTCTAACATAAGTTTTCTTCAGTTTACCCTAAAATAATGAAGATAGCTATTTTAGAAGCTAATAGTAATACTTGCTTAGTATCCCGTGGACAGAGGAGCCTGGCAGGAATCCAAGGGATCACAAAGAATCAGACAGGACTGAAGTGATTTAGCCCACATGCACAGGTTCCCCCAGAAGATGTTTCCATGACATGAAATTCATTGAGAGTAGGTTTGCTCCCAGTGTAAAACAAACAACTTGTAAAATGACAGATTTGTCTTCTTTCAGAAGCGAGGGTATCAAGACATTTTTTTTCCCAAATATGAAAAATGCTAATTCAAAGAAACTGAAATAGTGATTTTTAAGAAGAACATATTTCTACTTTTAAAATAAGAACATATTATAAATCAAATTTCATGACACAAATGTATCCACATTATTTAAAGTATTTGGTGTGTGTGTGTGCATGTTAGTCACTCAATTACGTCCAGCTCTTTTCAACCCCATGGACTGTAGCCCGTCAGACACCTCTGTCAGTGGAATTTTCCAGGCAAGAATACTGGCGTGGATTGCCATTCCCTTCTCCAGGGGGCACTTTCCAATTCAGGGATCAAACCCAGGTCTCCTGCATTGTAGACAGATTCTTTACCTTTTGAGCCACTTGGGAAACCCTAAAGTATTTAAATATTATCTAAAATAAGTGGGCTATGAATGGGATTTCAAAAAGGCATTATAGTCACCAAGATTTTAACTGTAACAAGTTTTCATCTGTATAATGAAAACCAGAACAAAATATATACTACCTTGCCTTTACACTTTCAATACATAAAAACATGCCTAAAATATAAAGAAACCAGTACACGCTAACAGTTGTTCAATTTTATTGATCTTATTCTTCCTGCACAGATGGGCACTAGAAGCTACTTTGGATTATGTACCTGTAACATTTACCAAACTTAGAAGTTTAATTTGGAACAAATATAATTTGTATTAAACAAAAGATTTCATGATATAAATGGATTTTTTTAGTTTAAAATGATAGAAAAACAGTTTTTATACATATAAAAATTGACAAAATTATTTCATTGATTTTTTAATATTTCAATAATACCAAACATTACAGTTGTACAAAGATCATAACTTTACTTACCAATATTTAATGAAAAATGTTTTCTGAAAATAGCTTTCAACTATTTCTTCCAAGTAGCCCCAACCTAATAAGAAATGACACCAAAGAAGAGAGCCTGAGGCTCATAGAAAACACAGATCATAAACTTACCAGAGTTCAATCTATAATCCTTCAGGAGCAATTTCTCTAGTGTATGTCTTTGTTCAAGCTTTCTGTTTCCCTTCTGTTTGGACATTTTGCTAGTCTCTAGCAAAATGCTAGATGCTTGGTAGAGTACATTTCAAGTGGGATAATTCTTAGACCAGCAAGACAGAAAGCAATTTTAGCTGTGTCCTAGATGCATTGCACTGTCCAGCTAAAAATCTCAGCATCACCACTGTGCCTTCCTTTCCCCTCAAACCCCACATCCTCTACATTCCATCTTTGCCGATATCCCTTTGCGCCTGACCTTACCTCTCCATCCGCCCTGCCACATGCACACCTCCTCCAGGATCTGCTGGTGGACTAGCCACTGAAATGGGCTCCTCAATCTAACCTACCCCTATGTATAATCCACCCTACCCCCATGACTGTCTTCCTAAAACAAATTTCACCTACTTTAAAAAACAAACAGTTGAAATCCCCTGACACTTTGTCTTTGCCGCCCCTTACTCAACCTTGAAGGTAAGACACCAATTTCCTGGCATGATACTCAAGGTGCTACGCAAACTACTGACTTACACAAAGCACTGGCCTCTCCCCCCATGAACATACACTCTCCCTACAGGCTATGGCTTTATTTTCCATGGAGGTCAAAGCATTCTTGCCAAATTTTTCCAAAATGTTATTTTCCTACAATGGCTTGCTTATTCTTTTGCACTGCCAACTGCTAGCCATGTTTCAAGGCCCTCACACCTCTCCATAGCTTTCCCCTACGTCCTCCTCTGCCCACTCAAATGAAATGATTTTCCCCTTTAGCTACACTTCTGTGGTTCTTTATAGTGCCCTGTAAGTAATACGGCAAGCGCACATAAAACAGATCACCTAGTTATTTTGCTGATAAGCCTCCTTGCAGATTGTGAATACTTTAAAGCAGAAATTGTGACAAATTGATTGTAGCATCCCTGATACCTATCAGACACCAAGCACAGGATAGTTGCTCCTTAGTATTAGGAGAAATAAGCTAAAAACTTGAATGATTTTATGAGAAAAATAAAAACTAAAAGTATGATGAGATACTATTTCTTATCTCAGATTGTTTTTTTAAAAACAATGTCTGACAATACATCTTTTGAAGAAACTACACAGAAACAGGTGTCCTCCTACGATGATGATGGAAAAGAAAAATAACACAGTCTTCTCAGGGGACTTGGAAGTACTTGGCAAAATTATGTAGGCAGGAAGTAGATGGGAAACCTCTGTACATTTCACTAATTTTGCTGTGAAATGAAAACTGCTCTAGAAAGTCAGTTTATTTAAAAAAAAAAAATAGACTTCTCAGGTGGCGCTAGTGGTAAAGAACCCACTTGCCAATGCAGGAGACATAAGAAACCCATGGGTTCGATCCCTGGGTGAGGATGATCCCCTGGAGGAGGGCATGGCAACCCATTCCAGTATTCCTGCCTGGAGGAGCCCATGGACAGAGGAGCCTGGAGTCCATAGCATCACAAAGAATCAGACATGACTGAAGTGACTTAACATACATTAAAAAATTATATGATATTTATTCTTTGAGTCAATAGTCCCACTTGTAGGAATCTATTCCAAAAATACATTTTAACAAAGAAATGATAAGTTTTTAATTACACCACTATTCACAATAGCAAAAATGACTGGAAACCACCCAAACCCTCACAGAGAGAAGGTTTAGTAAACTAAAGCACACAACAGATTATTATGCAGATACAAAAAGAAATGAGGACTCTCACTACATACCTCTATCAAGTGATATATTGGGAATACTGTTAATTCAAAAAGAAATCAAACTGGAAAAAAAGCATATATATTATACTCCCATGCACTTAAGAAGGTGGGTAGGGTGAGGTAAGTAAAAGAATATATGTACATATTTGCTTATCTAGGAATAAACCAAAAAATTTAAAAGGCTTACCAATAATAGAAAGGAAGGGAAAGGGTAGAAGGGACACAGACAAAAATTGTACTTCCCAGAATATAGCTTGCTTAGTGGATTTGATTTTGGAACTATATAAGTATTTTACATAATTACAATTTCAGTTAAAAAGAGGAATGCTCAAAAATAAAAGCAAAAATGAAACAAATAATTCTGCATATTGAGTTGGAAGTATAACATCACAGATAGGACTGATTCCAACTGTCTTTAGAACATGGTCATTTGGGGACTTCCCTCATGGTCTAGTAGTTAAAAATCTGCCTGCCAATGGGGACACAGGTTCAATCCCTGGTCTAGGAAAATTCCACATATCATGGGCAACTACTGAAGCCCACATGCCCTAACACCCATGCTCCACAATAAGAGAACCCACTTCAATGAGAAGCCTGCACGTGGCAATTAGAGAGTAGCCCCCATTCGCTGCAACAACAGAAAATCTGCATGCAACAACAAAGACCCAGCACAGCCAAAAATAAATAAGATTATAAAATATAGAGCCACTGAAAAAAGCATAATAATCTGACTATACATAGCACATACTCTGGGCTTCCCTGGTAGTTCAGCTGGTAAAAATCTGCCTACAATGCAGGACACCCTGGTTCAATTCTTGGATCAGGAAGCTCCCCTGGAGAAGGGATAAGCTACCCACTCCAGTATTCTTGGGCTTCCCTGGTGGCTCAGATGGTAGAGAATCCACCTGCAATATGGGAGGCCTGGGTTCAATCCCCAGGTTAGGCAGAACCCCTGAAGGAGGACACGGCAACCCATTCCAGTGTTCTTGCCTGGAGAATCCCCATGGACAGAGGAGCCTGGTGGGCCACAGTCCATGGGGTCACAAAGAATTGGACATAACTGAGTGACTAAGTACAGCACATACTCTAAGTGGTATGCCCCTAAAAGCAGCAAAAAGAAAATTATTACAGAATGATCTCAAATGGCTGGCTCTCATTAATTACCCTGTTGATGGTAGCACTGGTGTTATTATTCTGTGATATACATTTATTGCAAAGCAGTAATGATATTATTGCAGTTAGAATGCAGAATTTTAAGAGTAGGAACAAAGAGAGAAATAAAAACCTTTAGTCTTGAACTTTTACTGGAGATACCAGCATGATTCCATAGTGCATCTATTCTTTAGGGGGAAAAAAAAATCATGCTTCATAGCTCAGCTTTCAGAAAAACCTAGGAAATAGGACTATATAAGGAAAGTACTAGCAATGAGCACACCCAGGGCTCAAACTGATCTCTAAATACCACAACTCAGTTTAAGAAATCAGGCATGAAATGCTCAAGACGGGCCTAGAATATATTGCCATTTCAGAAAGCAAGGGAGTGAACAGAGACATCTAAGAAAATGTCAAAAGGCCTCAGAAATCAGTGTGAAGTGGTTCCCATTGGTCCAAAAATACAGAATCGGGGCAATTTGAGCATTAGTAAGAAGAGTCACTGTTATGCATTGAAATATATTTAAATAACTGAGTTCATAATGATAATAATAAACCTAATTGGTCACACTGGCTGCTGTGACTTTTTCCCTTTAAGAAAAAACTTGCTTTTCTGCTGCAATGAATGCAGCTAGGCAACAACCTCCAGCTATTGGTACCTTTAGGACCCACCCTAACTTCACTCTTCTCAGGCAGCCCCCAGCCTAGGACTGAACACACGTATTTGGTCACTTCTACCTAAGGCAGGTATGGAACAACGGATTGGTTTAAGATTGAGAAGGGGTACAACAGGACGGTCTGCTGGCATCCTGTTTGTTTAACCTACACGCTGAGCACACCATGAGAAATGCCAGGCTGAATACGTTAGAAGCTGGAGTCAAGACAGAAGGGAAAAACATCAAAACCTCAGATAGGCAGATGTTACCACCTAATGGCACCTAATGATGTTTTCTATAATAAAAATATTGGGTATAAAAACTTTCATTTGGTCATTTACTCAGGAATAATAAGTGAGAGCAACAGAATATGCTCTGTACAGTGGAACTGTCATGAAGGCCTGAAAAAATCAAATACTCTTGTTGTAGTAAGGCTTGTTGTTTTGGTTTGAACCATGATGCTACCCACTTACTCTGACATCACATAGACTCTTGAAGGTGTTAGGGAGAACTCTTTCGTACTGAACTGAGGAAGGGCATAACCTCCTGGGTACAGTGTGGACTCTGGAGTCAGGCTGCCTGGCCTGGAATCCCAGCAACTCCATCACCAGCATGGCCTTGGGCAAGAAAGGTCATCTCTGGGTCCCAGAAATATAAATCCTATCTGAACTACACAGTTTTGTTGGGAAGATTAAACAAGACAATACACTTAACATAGGACTAAATGTTCACTATTTTCAGCAGTAGAGTCCTCCTGCAATGCAGGAGATGTGGGTTTGAGCCCTTGGTCGGAAGATCCCCAGGAGGAGGAAATGGCTACCCATTCCAGTATTCTTGCCTGGAGAAACCCTTGGACAGAGAAGCCTGGCAGGCTACAGTCCATAGGTCACAATGAGCCAGACACGACTGAGCATGCACGCATTTTCAATCAAACACTGGACATGGATCCAGAGCAACAGCGGTAGTTTCCAGAACATTGTTCCTGATGAAAATCTTGGAATGTATATAGGAACTCCCCAATGTCAGCTGGTACATTATTTAAGACTTACCTGTAGGCTTAGCGTAAATCCGTAGCACTATGTCAACTGTTTTTAATATATCCATACCTGTCCACTTGTTTGCCTGCCTCCCTGTCTCTGGATTCTGTTACTCATTACCCTGAGGGTCTTCAACTTCTGGTTTACAGGTTAAAAGTCAGCAGAAGGTTTAATTTCCCTCAAACTTCACTTCCCTCCCTCCTTTCCCTCTTCTCTCAATACATACTGACTTTGGAAAGCACAAGAGTATATAAATAGCCATGGCTACCAAGAGCTCACCACATACATGACCAGAACTCACTTGCCCAGCACACACTACCCCCACCACGGGCACAGTACTTTCAAAATTCAGCAGGAATATAGTCACATGGAAGGAATTGGCAAGGACTATGTTGAGGACTTTGATGATGCTTATAGACTTGTCAACATCTGAAATGTAATCAAATAACCTAGTCAAGTAATGAACCAGGCGGGATTAGGGATAAGATTCAAAATGAGTAGTCTAGTATTTCGATCAGTAATTACATCTTCTACATCCCTGGCCCTTTAAACAAAGATGGTTAGCCTTCCCAAATTACAGAGAGCACAGAAATGTCCAGTCCAGGCAATAGTATCTTCCTGTGTACCCAAGCTATCTGTCGATCCCCATTATTTACTGCCATGGCTCTTTGATTCTTTAGCTCCATCCTGTTCCTATTCCTGCAATTCACTTTAGGTCCTCCCACTCTGGCAGATCCCATATGAATCAGCCTCTCTGGTTTACCGACCTTGACCCCGTCCATCCCCATGTTCAGTTTGCACATCCCTTGCCTTCAATGCAATACCAGTTCTAGGAGCATATTTCTGTGTCAGTTGTGACCCTAAATACCCCCTCATGGAGGAGGAGTGAAAGGAAGGGGCACGAAAGTAGAGAAGTTTCTTTTAAGTGCTTGTCTTCATATGGTGCCACATGGCTGTGGTGCATTTAGGAAGAACACCAGGAGGCAGACTTTCATGGGGTCAGCGTACACAGGCGAGGATGGCTGTTTCAAACCCACAGTCCTTATAGTAAGAAACCAGCTGATTTAAGTAAATCATGACATGAGCAATAAGACAATGGTTTTTACAGACAAAACTTTATCAGCCAATTAATTCATAATAACAAAAAAAGCATGTTTTGGGGGGGTCACAAAATATGTTAAAAGGTTCTGCCACTTGGGAATCTCTGGACTCAGAGAATCTATCTTTAAATAAGCAGCTCAGATTGGATGGTAATTCAGTTCTATGTTGAGATTAACTATTTGAAAACTATACCTTACTATAGAAATAAAGATGAAAACCCATGCCTGAGAATCAAAGTGTTTTCAACTCTTTGTATGTCTGTGTGTTAGAGCTATGTTTTAAGATCTGATCACCACTAGCTGCATGTGGCTTTTAAATTTATTAAAATTAAATAAAATTTAAACTTCAGTTCCTCAGTCACAGTAGCCATATTTTGAGTGCTCAGCAGTCACAAGGGGCTGGTGGTGACTGTAGTGGACAGTGTAGATACAGCGCATTCTACGGCACAGAAATTTTAACAGAACAGCCATACTTAGAGATTCATTCTATATTTTGTTTTTCTGGGTGGACTAATGTACATTAAGAAAAAGGTAAGTATTTTTACAACATGTGCTTCATACAGTATTTACACAACAAGTTAACAGGACTGTCAAAGCATTTAAAAACTTCATAAACGTTATATGCAATTCCTTGCTAAGCTTGATTTTTCACACCCATCTTTTAAAAATTCCTTCAATTTTGACAGCTTAGGAACACACTAATAATTTTTTTAAAGAAGATTTTTTTCTTTTTCATATGTAGACTGATGAATCAAAGCACTGTGTTTTACTGAGTAATTAGTCCTTTAATAATTTACGTGAGTAATGGGTCATTTTGGGGTTTAACCCCTACTTCCATTATTCCTGACCAACGGTTCACCAACAGATGTCTCACTTTGGATGTACACAACAGAGCCCAGGATCTGTTTCACGTACATCTGTTCCCAAACGGCTTAGGCAGATTAATACTTAGAATGGACCCAGCTCTGCTAAGTCCCAGTAATCACTAACTCTTGTTGTTTTAAAATTGATTAGGTTTTTCTCATTTTCACATTTTTCCACATTACCTGTCATCTTGAAAAGTTTCTAACAAATAAATGTTTATATAAACTTAAAGCATGAGAAAATCATTAGCTCTCTCAAAAAAAAGAAACATTTCCAAGATCTTATTTTGAAGCCCACCCTTTTCAGATTTTCTGGTTATTTTTCAAATTCAGCTGAGCTCGAGGGCATGGTAGGAATAACCCTTTGGAAAAAACACAACATGAAATGATGTAATGTGAGGTAGTAAGTCTAAGAATAACAAGAGAATTGTAAACCATAATTAAGATTTGAAACCTTCATTGTATTTTAAAAAATATTTAAAATATAATATTCTTATGATAATCAAGCATATTGTAAGATCCTTGCCCAGGAATTTAGTAAGAGGGTACAGGAAATGAAGTTGAAGAAAGGCTAAGCTAGTCCTTTCATCCATCATGAAAATCTGCTTAAGACTAGCCTTGACCCATGATTTTCTATCAGAAAATGGTTTCTTTCTTTCCAAATACAGAATCTGTGCTGAGGTACCAGTCCACCTCTCATTATCTGGCCTTGAAGCCAGGGAAGAGGAGCAAGAAACTTGTCCCATATTTTTCACGTAGTTATTTCAATTAGAAATTCATTAAGGCTATGAAGCTTTGTTGTAAAATACAACTCCGCACATGCCAGGAAGTTGATCACTGAAACTTTACTCAGATTTATTACAATGTCCTAACGTTGAAAGCCTATAAAAACTGATATTTTCTATAAAATGCAACTTCAGAGTTGGCAATTCTTAGAGGTCATATAATGCAAATGCTTCATTTTGAAGATGAATAAACTGTCATTTAAAGGGTTAAATGACTTGCCTTGAGTCAGTTACACCCTTAGGTGCAGACAGGACCTCAGGTCCCTTGGTGCCCACTCCTAAAACCTTTCTTCACCAGAAGGGAAACTGCAGACAGCTGGAGTAGAGAGCCTGTAGAATATCCTGTGGGGTTTTTCATACTTCAAGGTGCTATTTATTAGTAAATGATAAAGGTGCCCAATGTGAGACAGCAGAGAAAGACTTGTGGGCATTTGGCATTCTGGTCATAGAGATCCCTAAATTGATCATTCTGAAGTGTACTTCATATGAGCTTCATATATATGTACTTCATATATATATATAAGAGCTTCATATAGTCTAATCCTACCAATCGCTAACTCTTCCTAGGAGTAGACTTTATGAGAAAACCTCAAAACCAAATCTTACAGTTCAGTAAGCAGATCCTGCATTGAGGATGCACAAAAATGTTTGTACTTTCTGCTTCCATCTAACATTTCAAATAGAAGTTTACCACTTCTTAAGCACATATTGCCAGAAGTTTGTCCCTGATTGAGATTGAGAATTATGCCCACAGGCCATCAGCAATCATTTTGAAAAAGTTGAAATCTGAAAATATCTGATGCAGTCACAAGATAAGCTAAGGACTAAATGACAAAACCGTATATTGGTCCATGGCATTTGTCCACATTCCCTTTCTGAGCTCTCAATTTTTGACACCTTACGCCTGGTCCCAGGCACCATGCTGGGGGCTGACACTGGAGCCTGCTCCGCCTATAGGGTCTTGTGACCCAGACATGCCTGACCTTTCTCATTTGACCTGAAAATCCTCACCTGAACCCTCTTCCATTTCTTCAGGATTTCACACTACCCTAGGGCACAGACAGCTAACTTGGTAATTAATATGAATAAAAGCATGATTCCACAAATAGAACGACCATTATTAGAGATTCCGATAGAAAGATCATTTAGGCACCACTGCAAGCAATAATGAAGTTTTCTGAGCAGATGATGCCCTTTTGTGTATACAGTTTGTATTAGAGATGTGACAGTCTGGTCAACCCATGCCCTAGTCATAGATTGCTTTCTTTTCCATCCTACAGCTGAGCATCTGACCACGATGCTCACAGTGGAGAAGTGGGCCCACATTAGCTGAAGAATGTTTTTGTAAAAACAGTTTTAATGCTTTAACAAAAGGGCTGGGGGATATTGCTACAGGTGATGAAAAGTTATTAAGTAGCAATGTAGTAATCAGGTTACAAAGCAATGGGCAAAGCTAAAGTTCATGAGACTAGTTAACAAATTCATTCATGGAACAAATGTTCATATGTCAAGCACTCTTCAAAATGCAGAGTGTAAACAAAACACTCCTTCCTCTTCTCTAGGTAGATCTCATCTCTAGGGGCTACACCATCAGCTCCCCGGGTTCTCAGGGATTCCAATTTGGTCTGAATTATACAACCAGTTTTCCTGGTTCTGAACTTTGCAAATGGCAAAGAACAGCATATCTCAGCCTCCATAATCTCCAATTCCTACAATGCGTGTGTGAGTCAATCAATCATGTTTAATTCTTTGCAACTGCATGGACTGTAGCCCACCAGGCTTCTCTATCCATGGAATTTTTCATGCAAGAATACTGGAGTGGGTAGCCATTCCCTTCTCCAGGGGATCTTCCTGACCCAGGGACTGAACCCTGGTCTCCTGTCTTGCAGGTGGATTCTTTAATGTCTGAGCCACCAGAAAAGCCATAATCAATTTCATATTTCCCCATAATCAATCTCAAATAATATAAATATACACACACATTGTATTGTCTGTGTGTGTATATAAGCACATACACATATTTTTTTTTTTCATGGTTCTCATTCTCTGAAGAATTCTACTACATGTCATTATAAATAAGGGAAAACCCAGAGAATGCAGAACTCTAAGAGTGAACCCTCATGTAAACTATGGACTCTGGATGATAATGATGTCAATGTAGGGTCATCAGACTGAGCAAAGATACAACCTTAGTGGGAAAATACTTATAATCGGGGAGGCTATGCCTTGTGGGGAACAGAGGTTATATATA
Organism: Madoqua kirkii; assembly: GCA_006408675.1. Lineage (NCBI taxonomy): Eukaryota > Metazoa > Chordata > Mammalia > Artiodactyla > Bovidae > Madoqua > Madoqua kirkii. The sequence continues at coordinate 19,493 of SJYC01142428.1, forward strand.
CCTTCTGCTTAATTTTGCCCTGAACCTAAAACTGCTCTAAAAATAAAGTCTATTAAAAAAAAAGAAAACAAAAACCCTGAGGCACTATGAGTTTTAAAAACTGAACGGTCTTGCAAACATCTCCTATGATGATAATGCCCAGCAGCGATCCACCCCCACCCCTACCCTTTCCTGGAACAGCCAGGCACTGGCCAGCAAGGAACATGATCTCCCCCAATGTCCTCCCGCACCACCTCCTTCCAGGTATGGCTGTAGTTTTCCTCCATTTCCTGCCTGAATCAATTTCACTTGTCTTCCACCACACCCAAGTAGGCTAATTCCACGACAGAGAATATTTCTCACATTGAAACATATCTCTTAATCTTATTTTACTTTTCCTACTCTGATTTTACTAAGTAAAATAATGGTTTAATAATTAGTTTCTCCTAAAATATAAGTGCTAAGGTGCTAAGCTTTTGGATCTCTAATATTCAGGGGCCCCAAGTGATATCTGCACATTAGGTGTCAGTTACAAAGAAAAGTTGGTACATCTAAACGAAGGCGAAGAAAACCAACATGTTTTAGGTGGCTCAGACGGTAAAGAGTCTGCCTGCAATGCGGGAGACCCAGGTTCAACTCCTAGGTCAGGAAGGTCCCCTGGAGAAGGAAATGGCAATTCACTCCAGCACTCTTGCCTGGAAAAATCCCATGAACGGAGGAGCCTGATAGGCTACAGTCCATGGCCTCACAAAGAGTCAGACACGAGCGACTTCACTTTCACTTTAGGTCAAAATTAATAAATTTGAATCAGTTCTAATGAGATGGATGAAACTGGAGCCGATTATACACAGTGAAGTAAGCCAGAAAGAAAAACACCACTACAGTATACTGACACATATATATGGAATTTAGAAAGACAGTAATGATGACCCTGTATGTGGGACAACAAAAGAGACACAGAGGTACAGAATGGACTTTTGGCCTCTGAGGGAGAGGGAGAGGGTGGGATGATTTGGGAGAATGGCATTAAAACATGTATACTGTCATGTAAGAAACGAAGCGCCAGTCTGTGTTCGATATGGGATACAGGATGCTTGGGGCTGGAGTACGGGGATGATCCAGAGAGACGATGTGAGGTGGGAGGTGGGAAGTGAGAGGGAGTTTCGGGATTGGGAGCTCGTGTGCACCTGTGGCTGATTCATGTCAATGTGTTGCAAAATCAATACAGTATTGTAATGCAGAATAAAGTAGAAATAAAATTTAAAAAAAAATAATAAAGGTCAACACTTGCAACCTTTAGAGTTATAACTGTCTGGATGTCTTTTAAACAGTGAAGAATACTAATTCAGCCTACTTTTCCTCCACCAGCACTCAGTATATAAAAGAGCATTTTACCGCTTTATTGACTATGCCAACGCCTTTGACTGTGTGGATCACAAGACACTGTGGACAATTCTGAAATAGATGGCAATACCAGCCCACTTAACCTGCCTCTTGAGAAATCTGTATGCAGGTCAGGAAACAACAGTTAGAACTGGACATGGAACAGACTGGTTCCAGATAGGAAAAGGAGTACGTCAAGGCTGTATATTGTCACCCTGCTTATTTAACTTCTATGCAGAGTACATCATGAGAAAC
>SJYC01142432.1:0-18441 GCA_006408675.1 Madoqua kirkii
TGGGCTGCCACCTCAGGGCCCGCTCGCTCAATACACGTCGCAGCTGTCCCTCCCGATCTCGAAGATGCCCCGGAGCAGAATCAGCTCGGCCGCCGCCTCGGGCTGCCGCCCGGAAGCCCACTGCGCCGAGCGCAGGGCACCCGCCGCCGGGGGCGCCTCCTCCTCCCGGCCGCCCTCCAGGGCGCTCACCCGGCCCCCGCGCCTCCCCCGGGGCATGGCCGAGCGCGGGCTGGGCCCGAGCAGGGGTCTCGCGGAGGCCTCCGAGGGAGGAGGTGGAGACAGCGGCCGCCGGGATTCTGGCGGCGTCCCGCGCTGCCACAGCAACCGCGCGGGAGGCAGAAACCCGGGACGGAGGCGGGGCGGGCGGCGGGGCCGCCCTGACCTAGTCCAGCACCTGGGCCCGCCAGCCTCCCGCCGCTGCAACTCACTAGGAAAGGACCCCAGTCCCGGAAGAGGCATAAGTGGCTCCCTCCGCCTAGTCCCTATAGTTCCTGAGATTTTGCGCATAAATTACCCGCCGAAGTATAGGCCCGCGCTTCTCAAATGTGGACGTGCGTACTCCCGGTCCCCGGGCATCTTGTTAAAATGCAGATTCTTACTGAATTGGTCTGGGACTAGGTCCCTGACGCCGTTTTTAGGAAGCTCGCAGGTGATACTGCTGACCCTCGGAACACACTTAGAATTGCAAGGACATAGCCCTCTGTTTTCCCACCTGGTTTCCCGCGGGCTCCCCTGGAATATAGAGGTCGTGCTTTATAACCACGCTTGCATGCCCTCAGGAGTTAGCTGATCTATATGCAACTGGAAGCAGAAAACTCAATCCCCCAAACCCTGAGAGAAAGCCAAAGATAAGTCCCTGGTTCAAACAGACAAAATTTCGTTCTAACAAATTTAATGTTAAAGGAAGAAAATGAAGTCTCTCAGTCGTGTCCGACTCTTTGCGACCCAATGGACTGTAGCCTACCAGGCTCCTCAGTCCGTGGGATTTTCCAGGCAAAAAACTGGAGTGGGTTGCCATTTCCTTCTCCAGGGGATCTTCCCGACCCAGGGATCGAACCCAGATCTCCCACATTGCAGGTTAAAGGAAGATGCCTCTATAAAGGTAAGTATTAAGAGTCCACTTTCCCCCAAGATATCTCTGCAGCCTTGTCTCTGCCTAGATCTAATCCTTCCGGAAGAGAGATGACAAGCATCAGGGCTTGTTACCTGGAAATGAGGGGGCACTATTTCAGGATAACTGAGATTCATGAAATTTGCTGGTAATTTGAAAAGCGCAGAGGCTGCTGGCCCATGGTTCTCAGTCATGACTGCACATGAGTTACCTGGGGAGTTTTTTAAAGTCCAGATACCCAGGCTACACTCAAAGACAATGAAATTGTAATCTCTGGGGATGGGACAAGACTTCAGGAGTTTTTAAAGCTCTCCAGATGATTGCTGTGCTCAGTCAGAGCTTAGTGTCACTACTTTAAGCAGTCTATTAATAGGAGGCTGACAACTTGTGATGGTGAGGCAAGAGGAGCAGAGTGGAGAGTAAATCAGCAGGCCAGTATAGATATACAGGGAAACACACAGATAAATAGATACATCAGAATAATTGTATTGAGGAAAAGCTGACGAGAGAAAGTTAAATTCATTGAGTGGTGAATCTAGCTCCACGGTGCTGGTGCCTAGTACCAGTGATTTCTGAAAGGCAGTTGCTTCTCATTCTCCCCTTGGGCCTCAGCAGGCAGCAAAGTCAGACAGAAGCTAATGGTAGCAGGAGGAGCTTCTCAAAGTTCCCTGCTCAAACTTAGATTTCAAAAACCGGAGGATGGAGCCCATAGACCTAGCCAAATCCCTTTCAGACACAAAGCTCCTGTGTGCCAGTTAAGCTAGGACTCTTACTGTTTAATGCTCTGAAAATAAATACCCAAGCTTCCAAGCAAGGCGGGGAAGAGCCTCAGTTTGATCGAATGGCAGTGAGCTGTTTCTCGGAGTAGAAGTGCAGCTGCTGCTTAACCCCATGCAGCCTTCAGGTGGCTTAGCTCAGCACTCATTAGTGAGGAAGGCTAGTGCCTTCAATAGGGTGAGTGCAATTCTGGAGTCAGCATCTTGTATTCACAGCTGTCAGGAAGTCAACACAATTAGAACTCCTTGGCATTTTTAAAGCTCACTGATCGCAGTGGCTACTTCTTAGGACCTTTGCAAGAGGCAAATTGCCATTTTTCAAGCTTCTGTTGGACCAGACAGCCAAAAACACTGTCTTTGCCTTTCTTGAGGAAGAAGGTACTGGTTATGGCCCATTCTCTTCCTTTGATGGACTGTTCTCTCCCAGGGTTCTATCCACAGGATCTATCTATATCAGCCTCAATACCAGGGCTTTACACACTATTCAGGGCTCAAGTGATGTGGTCACCCCCAACCAGTCCCTTGAACTTCAGATGCCATGTCCAACTGCCTATATTTGCCAATTGTGAACAAGCATCTGAAGTATAATGTCTAAAACCAAACAATTTTCTATCACAAACCTGTTTCTCCCAAAATGTTCCAAATCTCAAGCAAAATCTGTCATCAAAATCCTTGACTTCATCCATGTTTCCTCTGTAGTGAGAAAAATAAAGAAAACTTTAAAGTATATTTCATTTCTTTGAGTCAACATATATTTTGGATGAAGTGAGCTTCAGTTGTGTCCATCTCTCATTCATTTCTGAGCTAAATGAGCACATTGTCAAAATGTCAAGGGGACTGGTTCCCTCTCGTGCTGAGTGGAGATTTTGTCAGAATGTTCCTGCTACTCGGGTTCCTGCTGCCTAAAAGGTAGAGGGCCATATGTCCTTGCAAGAAGTATACAGAAAAACTTGTATAATCCCACCAAGTCAGAATATCACATTTTCTTCATGTGCCAGTTTTTTTTGTTTTAACTCACATTGAAATTCTGCTTAAAATGAATTGCTCAGCTGTGTTTTAGAACCCATCTCAAACAATTATAGGATGACAATGACCATGTAATCTCTAGCTTCTTGGTAAACAATAAATAACACAAAAATGAATAGGCCTGCCTTCCCTTTCCCTCAAGTTTTGAAAGCCCCTCAACAAAGCTGAGCACCAAAGAACTGATGCTTTTGAACTGTGGTGTTGGAGAAGACTCTTGAGAGACCCTTGGACTACAAGGAGATCCAACCAGTCAGTCATAAATCAGTCCTGAATATTCACTGGAAGGACTGATGCTGAATCTGAAACTACAATGCTTTGGCCAGCTGATGCAAAGAACTGACTCACTGGAAAAGACCCTGATGCTGGGAAAGATTGAAGGCAGGAGGAGAAGGGACGACAGAGGATGAGATGGTTGGATGGCATCACTGACTGAATGGACATGGTGATGGACAGGGAAGTCTGTGCTACAGTCCATAGGATCACAAAGAGTCAGACACAACTGAGTGATTGAACTAACAGGTAGGTTCAAACATTCATAAACTTGGAGCAATTTGAAATGTGCTAAGTCATTTCAGTCATATCCAGCTCTTTGTGATGCCATGGAGTGTGGCCCACCTGGCTCGTCTGTCTATGGGGTTCTCTAAGAAAGAATACTGGAGTGGGTTGCATTTCCTTTTCCAGGGGATCTTCCCGACCCAGGGACTGAACTTACTTCTCAAGTCTGGCACTGGTAGGTGAGTTCTTTACCACTTCCACCAAATAGAAAACTTGTAACATTCTCACAGTAACTGCTGTAGTTCTGTAGCAGAATAGATCTTAAGTTAGATACAACCAGAGACACAAATAAAACAGAAAATTTAAGTCAGAATCTATCCTCACTCTCTAGAGCTCACACTATTACAACTGTGAAAAAGGCATGATACAGAGGCAGCAACATCCCTTCTCACTATTGAAAACAGCCCACTGCTTTCAGACCGCTTACCCATAGGTATCAAAGAGTTTGGTACTGAGTTCACTGCCTTTGATTTTTACACCATTTTCCATTACCATTTTTAACACGTTTCCATGGCAGCCTCATCCCAACAGCCTATGGTGTCCTCTGTTGCCCAGGACGTTCTTAAACATTCTCATTCTAAGAACAAACTCTGAACCTTGTAGAACATCTTGAATACTTGAACTCAAAAAACACTCTTTTGGAACAAAGACTTGTTCTTTTCAAACTTGGATATGCTGAAGAATCTTTGTTATTTAGTTGCTAAATCATGTTTGACTCTTCTGCAACCCCATGGACTATAGCCCGCCAGGCCCGCCTCTATCCATGGGATTTCCCAGGCAAGAATACTGGAGAGGGTTGCCATTTCCTTCTCCAGGGTCCAGGGGAATCTTTCTGGCCCAGGGATCAAACTGGTGTCTCCTGCTTTGGCAGGTAGGTTCTTTACCACTGAGACACCAAGGAAGCTAACAATCTTTGGTTTGTTTTAAATGAAAACTCTCAGTCTGCACCCACTACTGATGCTCTGAAATTTTTGAATCTGTAACTGAACTATTCCCAGAAACATGTGTTTTAAACAGACACAAGTGACTCTGTGTGTTTTTGACACATGGACAATGCTTTGATAATCAGTGAGTTCTTTCTTGCTTGTCCTGCTCTTCACTCATGGTCTTTTTACCACAAGGCTTGTACATTTGTCTATCATTTACAAGTAACGGAACATCCAGCTAAAATAGTTTTCAAAATACAATCTTACATATTATATAAACAAAGGTCCAGAGTCAAGCTGTTCTAGGTTTCCCATTAAGAAATCAAGGGCCTTTTCAGTCTTGAGTAAGAAGAATGGAGCTGGAGGAACCAACCTTCCTGACTTCAGACTATACTACAAAGCTACAGTCATCAAGACAGTATGGTACTGGCACCAAACCAGAAATATAGACCAACAGAACAAGATGGAGAGCTCAGAGATAAACCCACAAACCTATGGAAACCTTATTTTTTACAAAGGAGGCAAGAATATATGACAGGGCAAAGACAGCCTCTTCAATAAATGGTTCTGGGTAAACTGGACAGCTACATGTAAAGGAATGAAGTCAGAACACTTCCTAATGCCATACAGAAAGATAAACTCAAAATGGCTTAAAGAACTAAATGTAAGACCTAAATGTAAGAAAATATAAAATCCTTAGAGGAAAACATAGGCAGAACACTTGATGACATAAATCAAAGCAAGATCTTCTATTACCTACCTCCTAGAGTAATGGAAATAAAAACAAAAATAAATAAATAGGGCCTAATTAAACTTAAAAGCTTTTGCACAGCAAAGGAAACTACAAACAATGTGGAAAAACAACCCTCAGAGTTGCTGGAAATAATAGCAAAGGAAACAACTAAGAATTAATTTCCAAAATATACAAGCAGCTTATACAACTCAATATAAGAAAAACAACCCAATCAAAAAGGGAGAAAAAGACCTAAACAGACATTTGTCCAAAGAAGACATACAGATGGCTAACAAATACATGAAAAGATGCTCAAGGTGGCTTATTATTAGAGAAATGAAAATCAAAACCCACAATGAGATACCATCTCACACCAGTCAGAATAGACATCATCAAAAAGTCTACAAAAAATAAATGCTAGAGAGACTGTGTAGAAAGGGGAACCGTCTTGCATTGCTGGTAGGAATATAAATTGATACAGCTACTGTGGAAGACGGTATGGAGATTCTTTTAAAAACTAGGAATAAAACCACCATATGACACAGCAATCTCACTCTGAGGTATATACCCTGAGGAAACCAAAACTGAAAAAGACACATGTATCCCATTGTTCACTGCAACACTGTTCACAGTAGCTAGAACATGGAAGCAACCTAGATTTCCATCGACAGATGAGTGGATAAAGGAGCTATGATACACATATACAATAGAATACTACTGCTGCTGCTAAGGCACTTCAGTCGTGCCCAGCTCTGTGCGACCCCATAGACAGCGGCCCACCAGGCTCCCTCATCCCTGGGATTCTCCAGGCAAGAACACTGGAGTGGGTTGCCATTTCCTTCTCCAATGCATGAAAGTGAAAAGTCAAAGTGAAGTCGCTCAGTCGTGTCTGACTCTTAGCGCTGTCTCTTATACACATCTAGATGTGTATAAGAGACAGAGCTGCTAAGGCACTTCAGTCGTGCCCAGCTCTGTGCGACCCCATAGACGGCGGCCCACCAGGCTCCCTCATCCCTGGGATTCTCCAGGCAAGAACACTGGAGTGGGTTGCCATTTCCTTCTCCAATGCATGAAAGTGAAAAGTCAAAGTGAAGTCGCTCAGTCGTGTCTGACTCTTAGCGACCCCATGGGCTTCAGCCCACCAGGCTCCTCTGAGTTTCCAAGCAAGAGTACTGGAGTGGGGTGGGATTGCCTTCTCTGACAATAGAATACTACTCAGCCATAAAAAGGAATGAATGCATTTGAGCCAGTTCTAATGAGATGGATGAACCTAGAGCCTATTACACAGAGTGAAGTAAGTCAGGAAGAGAAATATAAAGATCATATAGTGACACATATATATGGAATCTAGAAAGATGGTACTGATTATTTGCACAGCAGCAATGGAGAAAAAGACATCGAGAACAGACTTACAGACAGAGGGAGGGGAGGAGGGAGAGGGTGAGATGCATGGAGAGAATAACATGGAACCTTACAATCCATACATAGAGTAGACGGCCAATGGAAACTTGCTGTAGGACTCAGGGAACTCAAACAGGGGCTCTGTGACAGTCTAGAAGGGTGGGATGGAGAGGGAGATGGGAGGGAGGCTAGGGAGAGAGAGGCCATGGGTGTCCTTGTTGATATTTGACAGAAAACACCAAAATTCTGCAAAGCAGTTATCCTTTAATTAACAAATAAAGCAGCAAAGAAAAAGAAATTGAGAGGTTTTTAAACAAGTGAAACTTAGGCACATTTATAAACTTTTGCACAGCAAAGGAAACCATAAACAAAATGAAAAGAAAACCCATAGAATATGAGAAAATATTTATAAATGATGCCATTTATAAGGACTTAATCTCCAAAATATACAAATAGTTCATACAACTCAAAATCAATAATAGTAATAACAACCCAATCCAAAAAAAAATGGGCAAACCTAAATAGACATTTCTTCAAAGATACATAGATGCCCAACAGGCACATGAAAAGATGTTCAACATCAATAATTATCAGAGAAATGCAAATCAAAACTACAGGGAAGTATCACCTCACATGGATCAGAATAGCCATCATCAAAAAGTCTACAAATAATAAATACTTGGGAGGGCATGAGAAAAGGAACCCTCCTACACCGTTGAAGGGAATGTAAACTGGTGCAGCCATTATGAAGAAGAATATGGAAGTTCCTTAAAAAACTAATAATAGAGTTGACATATGATCCTGCAATCCCACTCCTGGGTATATATCCAAAAAGAGCAAAAATTGTAATTTGAAAACATATACGCACCCTAATGACCTAAAAATAGCCAAGACACAGAAGCAACCTAAATGTTCATGGACAGATGAATGGATAAAGATGTGGCATATATACACAATGGAATATTATTCAGCCTTAAAAAAAAGAATGAAATAATGCCATTTGTAGCAGCAATGATGAACCTACAGATTATCATACTAAGTAAAAAGTCAGGTAGAGAGAGACAAATAGTATAGCACTTACGTATGTAATCTAAAAAGAATAATATGAATGAACTTATTACAAAACAGAAACAGACTCACAGACATAGAAAACAGACTTATGGTTACCAGGGGGAAACGGGAGGGCTAAATGAGGAATATAAATATAGGATTAACAGCTATATCAGTTCAGTTCAGTCACGCAGTCGTGTCCAACTCTTTGCAACCCCGTGGACTGCAGCACACCAGACTTCCCTGTCCATCACCAACTCCCAGAGCTTGCTTAAACTCATGTTCATCAAGCGGGTGATGCCATCCAACCATCTCATCTTTTGTCGTCCCCTTCTCCTCCTGCCTTCAATCTTTCCCAGCATCAGGGTCTTTTCCAGTGAGTCAGTTCTTTGCATCTGGTGGCCAAAGTATTGGAGTTTCAGCTTCAGCATCAGTCCTTCCAATGAATATTCAGGACTGATTTCCTTTAGTACTGACTGGCTGGATCTCCTTGCAGTCCAAGAGACTCTCTAGAGTCTTCTCCAACACCACAGTTTGAAAGCATCAATTCTTTGGTGCTCAGCTTTCTCTATAGTCCAACCCTCACATCCATACATGACAACTGGAAGAACCATGGCTTTGACTATGTTGACCTTTGTCAGCAAAGTAATGTGTCTGTTTTTTAATATGCTGTCTAGGTTTTTCATAGCTTTTCTTCCTAGGACTCTTTTAATTTCATGGCTGCAGTCACCATCTGCAGTGATTTTGGAGCCCAAGAAAACAAAGTCTGTCACTGTTTCCATTGTTTCTCCATCTATTTGCCATGAGGTGATGGGACTGGATGCCATGATATTAGTTTTTTGAATGTTGAGTTTTAAGTCAGATTTTTCACTCTTCTCTTTCACTTTCATCAAGAGGCTCTTCAGTTTCTCTTCACTTTACTACTATATATAAAATAGATAAACAACAAACATTTATTGTATAGCACAGGGACCTATATTCAGTATCTTGTAATGACCTATAATGGGAAAGAATCTGAAAAAGATTACTGTACACCTGAAACTACCACAATGTTACAAATCAACTGCTGTCAATTAAAAAGCAACAACAAAAAAGAAACTGGTGGCTTTTCAACTTTTCTCTTTTGCTATGCCCAGGTATCAACAAGGACTTCATTGGTGGCTCCAAGACGGCTGCATCATTTTATCTCCCCAAAATGTAGACGTGGCATGGGCAGTTTATATGTGTGCAGTCCTATTTCTACTAGGGAAGAAAATGTGTTCCAAAATCCCACCCAATAAATTTCCTGTCAATACCATTGACTAGAACTGGGCAATATGCCTGTGCTATGGCTTCTGGAGAGACTGGGGAAAGCGTTGACAGCCTAGAAGAAGCTGTGGATGACCATTGGCTTGGCAACTGACAGTGTCATATCTTCTTTTTTCTTCCAGACATTTATGCCTAATAAGACAACCCACCCCACACAACTTACTGACTTAAAGCAATGATTGCTTGTTTTTCCTTGTGACTGTGAGTTGGCTGCTGCTAGGTAGGCCTCCTCCTCTGTGGAGTATCAACTGGATGCAGATACATTTCACTGGAAGTTCAGCTGAGGCTGAAACACCCAAGATGGCCTCAGCCTTTCTGATATCTCAGTTGAGATGGCTGGAAGGGCCGGAGCCTTCCTGGACCTATCCCTTTATGTTTGGTTTCTTGGCATTCAGTCTACAGTTTCTCTTCACTTTACTACTATATATAAAATAGATAAACAACAAACATTTATTGTATAGCACAGGGACCTATATTCAGTATCTTGTAATGACCTATAATGGGAAAGAATCTGAAAAAGATTACTGTACACCTGAAACTACCACAATGTTACAAATCAACTGCTGTCAATTAAAAAGCAACAACAAAAAAGAAACTGGTGGCTTTTCAACTTTTCTCTTTTGCTATGCCCAGGTATCAACAAGGACTTCATTGGTGGCTCCAAGACGGCTGCATCATTTTATCTCCCCAAAATGTAGACGTGGCATGGGCAGTTTATATGTGTGCAGTCCTATTTCTACTAGGGAAGAAAATGTTTTCCAAAATCCCACCCAATAAATTTCCTGTCAATACCATTGACTAGAACTGGGCAATATGCCTGTGCTATGGCTTCTGGAGAGACTGGGGAAAGCGTTGACAGCCTAGAAGAAGCTGTGGATGACCATTGGCTTGGCAACTGACAGTGTCATATCTTCTTTTTTCTTCCAGACATTTATGCCTAATAAGACAACCCACCCCACACAACTTACTGACTTAAAGCAATGATTGCTTGTTTTTCCTTGTGACTGTGAGTTGGCTGCTGCTAGGTAGGCCTCCTCCTCTGTGGAGTATCAACTGGATGCAGATACATTTCACTGGAAGTTCAGCTGAGGCTGAAACACCCAAGATGGCCTCAGCCTTTCTGATATCTCAGTTGAGATGGCTAGAAGGGCCGGAGCCTTCCTGGACCTATCCCTTTATGTTTGGTTTCTTGGCATTCAGTCTTGTTGCCTGAGCTTTCTGAAATGAGGCTGTATCCCAAAAGAGCAAAATCAGAAGCTTCCAGGCTTCTTAAGGCCTAGACCTGGACTGACATAGCATCAGTTTTGCCACTTGCTGTCAGTCAAAGGTAGTCATAAAGAGAAAGAGAAATGGAGCATGCCGTTGATGGGAGTTATATTTAAAAGAGCATGTATACTGGGGCAGAAATCACCTTAGCAGACAGCTCAACACAGTCATCCCTCTGGCCACAGTGGTTAACACCCCTTCTGTATGTAAAATGCACTCACTCCCTTTCTGCTGCTGCTGCTGCCAAGTCGCTTCAGTCATGTCCGACTCTGCAACCCCATAGACAGCAGCTTACCAGGCTCCTCCGCCCATGGGATTTTCAAGGCAAGAACCCTGGAGTGGGGTGCCATTACCTTCTCTACACTCCCTTTCAAGACCCCTCAAAATCTCACCTTATTACAAAATCAGATGCAAAGTCCAGGATCTCATAGATGAGGTTCTTTGGATGTGCTTCTCTTATTCTGGGAACCTGGAAACTAAAAATATGTTATCTTCCCACACATGTCAACATACAATGATGAGACAGCAAAGGATAACTACAATAGATACTCAAAAAGTGTGTGTGTTGGGGGAGGGGGACGGATCCAGAAAGCAAATCACAGTCTCTGGTCCGTAGCAATTCTGAATTCCAAGCAGGTACGGGTCATTACGGAGAAGGCGATGGCACCCCACTCTAGTACTCTTGCCTGGAAAATCCCATGGATGGAGGAGCCTGGTGGGCTACAGTCCATGGGGTCACTAAGAATTGGACACAACTGAGCGACTTCACTTTCACTTTTCACTTTCATGCATTGGAGAAGGAAATGGCAACCTACTCCAGCGTTCTTGCCTGGAGAATCCCAGGGACGGAGGATCCTGGTGGGCTGCCGTCTCTGGGGTCGCAGAGAGTCGAACACGACTGAAGTGACTTAGCAGCAGCATGGGTCATTAGTTCTCAATACTCTGAAAGAGAACATTCCTTATCTGCATCCAGTACTGCTCCCTAGAAGTGATCCCCTAATAAACAGTTCCCCTAATGAATAGCTCTTAGCTCCAGCTTCTGGGCTTTTGGTTCTGCCCTCCCTAATTTTCAACAAAAAAATGGCCCATGGTAACAGCAGAGTAGTTTTTCAGCCTTTTACTGTCTGTTAAAATTTGGAGGTCCAGAGGCTTCTTTTAATTTTGAACTTTCTGTCTCTCTTAGTCCAAGTGGATAGAACTGCTTTAGTTATACTTTGACACAAACTATTTCTTTTATCCAAAAAGAAAAAAAAAAACAACCTTGTGAAGTTTATGTGGTTCATATATATATTAGGTCATATTATACAAAAGCCATTCCCAGAAATCTCTTCAAGATAGGCCCCTCTGTACTTTGGACACCAATTCAGGGGATTAGGCTATAATACTTAATGTTCTTAGAAGTATTTTTGTTCAAGTAAACTGTCTTCTAGCTACAGGCTTGATTGCAGCTTGACCTGAGAGCATGTTTAACTGCAAGCAGCCTACATTTTATCTTTGCTTTGAGGACATTTTTTGCTTTGGATTTTTTTTTTTTTAAAGAGTATCTGCCCTGCACCTTATTTAATTCCTCTAAATTACACTGACTTATTTATCCCCTTGTAAAACCTTAAAAGAAGCCAATAGGTACTTAACAATATTCTGCCAAAAATCTCCTTAGCCATATCCACAAATTCACCTGGTGCTCTTCCTACTTCCAAGCCACTGCAGAGGTGTCAGGGCTATCTTTGCCCATCTCCCCAGTGGATTCAGTCTATGCTCTCTTGGGCTCCGTGGCACATTATGCCAACTTCTCCCTTAACAGCACCTTCACCTCTTTTATCCAAATGCATGAAAACCAGCAACTGTCTTCTGCTTCCGCTCTAAAGCATGGGCTATTGAGAGATTTCCTCTGAAGCTTGTGAGTTAAGGCTACCTCAGACTACTACAGTATTGCTGCTGCTGCTGCTGCTGCTAAGTCGCTTCAGTAGTGTCCGACTCTGTGCGACCCCATAGACGGACGGCAGCCCACCAGGCTCCCTCGTCCCTGGGATTCTCCAGGCAAGAACACTGGAGTGGGTTGCCATTTCCTTCTCCAAGGCATGAAAGTGAAAAGTCGCTCGGTCGTGTCCGACTCTTAGCCACCCCATGGACTACAGCCTTCCAGGCTCCTCCATCCATGGGATTTTCCAGGCAAGAGTACTGGAGTGGGGTGCCATTGCTACTACAGTATTACAGCCCTCAAACTGTGCTTGGCTCTAAGCCCTGCTATGCTACAATTGACCAGTATTCGTAGAGCTCATTCTCCTTACTCCTGGAGAGGCTGCTCTAAACCTCCAGCTTTCTCATACAACCCCCTCTCACTCAACATGTAATCACGCCTCCATCTTCACATGAAAGAACCTGGTAAGAATAAACTCCCATACCTCTAACCCTGAGTCCTGAAATTCTCTTTCTCCACCCTGACTCGTCTCTAGAAGAAGTATCTCTATGGTCCAAAGGAATTGTGTTCCAGACCTTCTTCCCTCCAGTCTGCCCAGCAACTTCTTCCATCAGACACACCCACATCTCTTGTTCAGTTTCATCTTTACTATATACAGTTTTCTCCGTCTTTATGTATAAAAAAGACCAAGCAACAACAAAATCACAGTCTCTTTGGTATCAAGCAGTTCTCCCAATTCAAACTGGTTTTAAAAAATAATAATAAATCCTAGTTAGAAAGGTGGGGATAGATTATGAAGAGAACTGATCCAGTGGCTCAAATCATACAATGCAAAAACCAGTTCCTCTCCTCTTTTTCACTCTGCCTTCTGTAATATATCATTCTCTGTTCCATGTAAATCCATCCACTGCAGTCTCCTCTTCCAAACAGCCAAACGGCTGCTGCACTCCAGACCTCTAATCCAAATACCACATTTGTCAGAAGAGGAGCGCATATCTCCGTTGCTACTTCCCACATAAACCAGGAAGTTTATCTTTTCCAGTTACAGTAAACTCGTCTTGCATGTCATTTTGCCTTAAGAAGTTAACATCTTTATCAGTCAGCAGGAGCAGAGTTGCAATGTGGTTTGAAAGAATTTGGAGGCTTAAAACAATGAAGGTTTATTTCTTACTCATGTCCGCATGAGGGCGAGCAGGGAGCTGAACCAAGAATTAAGAGTAAGAGACAAAAGTACCAACAGTCCAAACACAAAAAACATTAAGAACAAGTTAGTATCCCAGATCTGTGTAAACTAACACTTCTGATTAATTGAATACCTTCAGAAGAAATCATCACTGACTGGTATTTTGAGAAATCAGTCAGATAACAAAATGTATAGTCCTATATAACTAAGGTTGGCATGTAGTTGCTGGGTTTCAAGTTCCCCGAAGGGTTATGGCCCAAGGCCCCATATAACCTAGAAGACAGAGAGCTTTTAGAAGTCATGGGTATTTATATTCACTTAGACACAGTCATTTTCTTTAACTATATAATTTTACAGGTCATAAAATTGTATGTTGAATGCATGTTGATGAACCCAAGGAAAATGCTATATTTGTTTATTCAGTACATCCTGCTCAGCCTAGAGAATAAATAGGGCATTTTTCACATGAAGAATTAATAAGTTTATAGTCTAGTCTATACTTCTTATGCATTCTACAACAAGGCTTTTAAACAAAATCCCTCTTAGTTTATTGGATGTGTCTGTTCACACTTCACTAAATCTGGATGTCAGCTTAAGTTAATTCAAATGAATAAAAACCAATAAAACATTTACATAATTCAGATGCTTATTAAATAGCTACTATTTGTCAGCTTGTTTAAATATCAAACCTGCTACTAACTAAAATATGCTGGTAGTTATAGGTCATTAAAACTTCATGGTAAAATTTTAAAGGATTTTAAATGAATTCTTCTATATTTATGTATAATTAACATATCAATTCATTGTAGACTTATGTGTTAGTTTCCTAGAAGCACCATAGCAAATTATTACAAACTAGGGTGGCTTGAAACAACAGAAATGTATCGTGCACACTTCTGGAGACCAGAAGTCCCAAATCAGGGTGTCTGCAGGGTTGATTCCTTTCTGGCATCTCAAAGGGAAAATCTGTTCCATACCTTTATCATAGACTCTGGTGGTTGCTGGCAGTTCTAACAATTCTCCCTTGGCATAGAGACCTGTCACTCTAATCTCTGCCTGCATCTCTGTTCTCCCTTGTGTTGTCTGCATGCCCATCTCTCCTTACAAGGACAACAGTCCCTTTCTTATAAGGATTACTCTAATCCAGTATGACCTCATGTTAACTACATCTTAAGACGTATTATTTGAACCCTATCCAGGCAGGATCACATTATGAGGTTCTGGCTGGGCATGAATTTTCGGGAGTGGAAGGAGGGCATTACTGAACTCAGTACAGCATATATTTCTTTCCTTAACCATATATTTTTAAGTAAGATAAATGCATTTTTAGTTAATTAAACATGAAACCTTTAGGAACAAAATATCTCTTTATTTAACATTTTTAATATGCTTTTCAGAGTCAAATAAACATTGAAATAGAGTTTTTTTTATCCAAAAATCATGTTTGGATTTCAAAATATCTAAATAAGTAGGCTTGCCTGCGTTAACTAAGGAATTCTTTCAGTAAAAATAATTCCAGTAAATATCCATAGATTCTAGTTGTATCTTGTGTGCATTTTACTACTGTTTATTGTGTATTTAATCACTTGCTGAAAATTATTCAGTTATCTAGCAATGGCAAGTGAGATTATCCCAAGTCTCCTTTTAGAATTCTAGTATATTTTCCACTCAGTTCTTGGATATGAACATTTCTTGGCCCCACACTTGCAACCCACCACAGATTATAAATTTATAAATCCCTGCCACGAGTAGAAAAGGACTGCAATCACTAGTGACATTGCTGCTGCTGCTAAGTCACTTCAGTCGTGTCCAACTCTGTGCAACCCCATAGACGGCAGCCCACCAGGCTCTGCCACCCCTGGGATTCTCCAGGCAAGAACAATGGAATGGGCTGCCATTTCCTTCTCCAGTGCATGAAAGTGAAAAGTGAAACTGAAGTTGCTCAGTCGCATCTGACTTTTAACGATCCCATGGACTGCAGCCCACCAGGGAGTTTCCAGGCAAGAGTACTGGAGTGGGCTGCCATTGCCTTCTCCGTGGTGACATTCAGTTCAGTTCAGTTCAGTCGCTCAATCATGTCCAACTCTTTGCAACCCCATGAACTGCAGCACATCAGGCCTCCCTGTCCATCACCAACTCCTGGAGTTCACTCAAACTCATGTCCATCCAGTCCGTGATGCCATCCAGCCATCTCATCCTCTGTCATCCCCTTCTCCTCCTGCCCCCAATCCCTCCCAGTATGAGTCTTTTCCAGTGAGTCAACTCTTCGCATGAGGTGGCCAAAGTATTAGGGGTAAGGAATTAACCATTTTTTTATTCATGGTCATTCCCTTTCCTGGACGTCATAACTGACATCATCTGGAGAAAATACTAAAGAAATCTTATTGATGTTCTAAGTTTATACAATAAATATTTTGAAGTAGATATTATAGTTTATATAATTCAGCAATATCTATCTCAATCAATAGAGCATTCTGTATATGATTATTTTAAAGAACACTAGTTATTCTTCAGTTTTCAGTGATTTTATACTAAATCACCTTCCAACAATACTGATTCTTCCTTTTTTTTTTTCTGCTTCCTAAACATAATTCATGTGTAGTATTAACTGACTACCCAATGTCGTTGAAAATAATAACTCTGTGTTTTCCCTTAATTGTGTTGCACTGATAAGGAAAATCATATTTCCCATAAACTTAACAGCATTTCTTAATCTATTTCATACATTAGAGAAAGATGGATTTAACCAACAACTGTTGTGACTATGAAGCACTCCTTTTCATTGTGGATTTCTATTTCTGTCCCATCATCTGCCTCTGTATAGCTTATTTTTAATTTGTCAAATGCTACTCAGCTTCTCAAACTCATTGTTGGAGTACATACTCATGATGGATTAGATTCTGATCTGCTGTAATCTAAACTCTTCAGTGATGATAAGGAAGTTTGGGGCAATTTTACATAACACCAGTAATAAATCAAGAACTCTTGCTGAAAGAGTGATGAACAAAAGAGGGGGAAAGTAGCATGCTTTCAAGTTCTTAACCATCTTAAAAAAAAATGGCATGATCTGGACAGAGCTTGTAACATTTTAGGTCTCCTTTTATTCTGATTTGAAATTATATTTAACCAATCAATATCAATAAAAAGAAAAGATTCCTGGTAACTCATGATTATTAATGCTCAGAAGGGGTGGGGTGGGAGGAGTTTGGTGCCTGGTGTCATAGAAAATTAATTTCAACTGTTCTCTTTTTATAGAATTAATGCTTATAACTTTCACTGGGATGAGAATCATCTGGAGCACTCTCCATTCTCAACTGACTTAATTTCTAACATAGTGGTTAAGGTTTTGGCATCAGATTAGTGTAATTTGATTTGCTCATGTTCACTGAGGACCTGTGGGTCTTCTGAGCACCAGAGAAACAGCAACAAACAAATCAGATAAGGTTCATTTTCTAGTGAAACCTACATTCTATTGAGAGAGGTAGATAATTTTAAAATAAGCAACATAACAACAGATGGATAAATGCTCTGAAAAACAGGAGGGGCCATATAGTAGTGATTTTGATTAAGTTGAAAACAATGATTTTGGTTTGGTTGATTGCTACTTTAAATGGGAATCAGGAAGAACTTGAGGAAAGTTGCTTCTGAGTTAGAACCTGAAGGAAGGAAGGAAATCAGTAATGAAATATCTACGTATCCCAGCTTCTCAACGTTTCTCCATCTGTGAAATAAGATACAAGGCTACTCTGATGATGAAATATGGGAATGAATGGAAAACACTTAGCACTTACCTAGTAAGTGTGGAAAGCCTTTCTTGTGACTGCCTGCTCCTTATGACATCAAAGCACAATGCAGAGTTAGCTTTTAATCTTATTAACAGTAAAGTTAGTCACCAAGTTAGAGCTTTCCAGATGGCTCAGTGGTAAAGAATCCGCCTGCCAACGCAGGAGACGCAGGTTTGATCCCTGGGTTGGGAAGATCCCCTGGCAAAGGAAATGGCAACCTAATCTCATAGTCTTGCCTGGGAAATCCATAGGTAGAGGAGCCTAGTGGGCTACAGTCCATGGGGTTGCAAAAGAATTGGAGTCAACTTAGCAACTAAATAATGACAAAGTTACCAAGTTACCTTAGGAATGAGAGATTAAATTTACTCCCTCATCTCTAGATGTCATTTCACAATCCATCTGCTCTGGATTACTCCATACCTGGGGATTCATAAAGATGGTTACCGTCACATCTACCTGTCTCTAAGTTAGCTGGGCAGTTAGCACAATACTGTTGAGATAGCCAAATCACATTTAATGTATCTGAAGATTCAGTCCAGGATTAACATGATACTCTGCCTTTTAAGATATTTTAAGATTAGCAATTTGAACAGAAGTCCCCAGAGGCTGATGCCTTGTTTTGTTGATGCCACTAGTTTGGGTACACAGCTAATTCCATCGGAGCCACTGAACCAAATGTTCGTGTGTGTGAAGAGAGTCCATGAGTCAATTGCCAGCACAGAATTCTCCCTGACATAGGAAGGCAGATGATCTCAACTTTTGAGTGCATACAGCGCAGATTTCTAGTTGAACGGTTCTTGACAATAGTGTCCTCTGAAACATAATGCCTGGCCAGGAGCCAGTGATTATGCCACCATACAAATCACTATGCATCTGATGCCAGGACGCCTCTGTGCATGGCAACAACAAGAGTTCTCGGTCCTGGTGTTCCACAAGATGTTGCATTGGCTCTTTTATTCTTTATCAGGCCCTGGAATTAAAGATTTTATTTAGATGGCTTTCCAGAAATAAGTAATGGTGGTAGAAAAGGAAAAGAGGAGATTTTAGTGTAGTTTAAGAAATAGCTCTGCTATTATAGGATTCCCATTAGGATGAAATCAGCCTATGTTTTGAAACCTAGTTTTATTAATTGTTTAATAGATATTTTCACTTTAAATCTCGTGTTTAATTTTAGAAGTAAAACAGCTTGGTTCAAACTGTTAGCTAATGATCCATGTATCATTTTAGTAATTGCTAGCTTCTTTCAGAAATGCATTAATTTTGTAAGAATTATAGGCTTTCAAATGTGAAAACAGTTTTTTTAAGATTAATAAATTATAAAGCTTATGATTCACTTTAATATTATTTTCTATAACATATTATAAACCTAAACTTAGTAGAAGATTCCTAAGATATAATCTATT
>SJYC01142434.1:0-21161 GCA_006408675.1 Madoqua kirkii
CCTGCCTTTCTTTTCTCACCTTCTATCCCGCTGACCCTCTGCTGAATTTCCACCTTGTATAAAAGCGATTGCTACCGGGCCAGAACCCGGGGCGCGGCGCAGAGCGCTCCTCCGCGCGCCGGGGATCAGGTGCGAAAAGCTCCTCTCTAATAAACAGCCCATTGAAAGGGCCGCCCGCTCTTTATTGGGGCTTTTCAAAGTTCGCCTCAAACCTCCCTTTAAAAGATTGAGTAATTATAATGGTCAGCGAATGGCAGTGGCGAAGTTGCTGCTGCTTATAAGGAAAATAAAAAGCCTTTAGTTAGACAACTGAATTTCTGGCTCCTGCAGTGGCTGCTGGGGACTTGGCCGACTCTGGGACAGTAACAGGTAGCAGGAGGGGGTCCCTCTCTCTTTCTCCACATTTTATCCCCTCTCAACTAAACTACCTCTCAACTCGGTTTATTTTCTAGGGTGTGTATATTCAAAGTATCAATACCCCTTTAATTCACTGAAAAAAAATAATTTGCTATTCTAATGTGCATAAAATACATGTCTACAAAATAAATCTTGGTAACGTGGGCTTTTTTTTCCGCCCTTAGTGATAGAAGTGAAATACTGAGGTAGTTCTCTGTTTTCAGAACTTTGAAATCACCACTAGGAAATAACCATAGAGTTATAGGACATTATAGTTTTTAAAAAATCCAAAGATGCTCCTATACTTTTCCCCCTCCAAAACACAAACAACAATAAAAAAAAGTAAAACCGATTTTTAAAAATTATTAGGCCTGCAGCGGGTATTGGAGTGATGCGACTCAAACTGTGTGCGTATTCGCCTTGCAATTATAAAAAGAAATGCCTGTCTCAACGCATAAACGCGCTTACAGACGCACACATACAGAATATGTAGGTACATCTTCAATTGCTTTTATTCCCAATAAAAATTAAAGGATTTAATTACCTGCAGTTGTTAGTAAGTCCTGAGCAGTGATGGTCTCATAACCCTGGGGCCTCTGGGCGCCGTGCCTTCTGCGTGGGGCGAATTCCTCGTGTCCCGGCAGCGCGGGCGCTCAGGTTATATAGCCGAGTTGGTGATGCTGAGCGCGGGCGGGGCCAGGAGCCTAGCGGGCGAGCAGGTTCCAGCGCCCCGCGCCTGCGCACGCGCAGGGGTTCCGCGCTCCCTTTCCTTCCGCCCTCCTCCTCCCGCCCCCGCCCCTTCAGCCTCGCTCCTCTCCCTTCCGCAGCCGACTCCAGCTCCCCTCTCCCCCACCCCTACCCCCGCCCCATCTTCTTCCTCCCCGGCATGCGCCATATGGTCCTCCCAGTCCAGCCAAGAGCCGGGAACCACGTGACCTGCCCATTTGTATGCCGCGGAGCGCTCCATTCCGGCCCCTTTGTGGCCAGAAGAAAGTGGCCCATCTGTCGCCAGTTAGAGACTCCGCGGACCTGTTTTTACCCGCAGGAGAGATTAACCCTTTCAGGCGGCAGAAGGGAGAAGGGGCGCGCGGTGGGGGAAGAGATGGGGGGAAGGAGTTGGAGAGAAGAGAGCGGGAAAGCGAACACCGACTGGCTTTAGATCAGAGTGAGTGGCCCGCGTTGGGGCGGTAAGTAGGGCAAAGGTGAAAGAAGCAGAAGCGGAGACTCCTTTGGACTGCTCGCCCAGGCACTGGCTTCCTGGGCACTCCCTGCCCTCTCTAAGGTGTCAATCTCTTGGTTTCTCCCTCTTAGTAGACGCTTTGTTCGTTGGCACCAAAGGGTGGCTTCTCCCTGTCTCCACCAGCCCCTTAAGCAACATATATTCTGTATTGAAACAGCTTCATCTGTAAACGCAGCTGTGAGACTAGTCCCTAGCCTCCTTAACTGAGTCGCCCTCGCCCAGCCTCAACAGTAGAGAAAATTTGGTACTGGTCACCGTACTTCACCATGCGTACAACCCGGCTCTCGTGGCCCTCGCCTACCCTTGTCCCTGGGGACTCCTCACTCTGTCCATATACCCTCTTGCCTGTAGTCCTTGTCCTCAGATCGCACTAGTCCTTGGCTTCAGTGGCCTCCAGAGCTCTCTTGCATGAAAGCTAGAGGACTTCTCTGACGCTAAGATTCTGCCGTTTAAGCAAGGTCATTGGATAGATGTGAAGTGTGCCCTCGCCTGGTTCCGGCCACAGCTACCTTGTCCCCCTTAGTCCCCACTTTCAGGCTTGTAAACAGGAACTTGGTTGAGACAAACCTTCTCAAAGGAAGGATGCAAAGGGCCTATTCTAAAGGGGTCTTTTTCACTCCTCTTCCTAGAAAGGGCATTAGTACAACTCTGGGAAGGGCTGATGGCTACATTTCCAGACCTTAAAAGACTCTGATGTGACTCTCTACCTTGCAGGTCAAGCAAAAACCAGACCTTCTTAATTCTAAGGGAGCCATATTTGTGTTTAAATGGTGATTCTTTATTCACCCGTTTCCACCAAGGCATGTTTCAGAATTATATATATATATATATGTTGGCTGTATCTCTTCCCTGTCCACTCTTCCCACCAGACTCTCCTCTAATCCTCCATTAACTAACCCCTTATCCCCTCCCAGACCCGTGTCCCCTTACAATGAATGCCGTGAACTTGAATTGCTTATTTAAAGGCAATTGCTCTAAAAGCCCCTTGAGTTTGCAAACAGTGTCAGGCTGAGCCGATGGGGTTGGGTGCATCTGGGGACAGAAGGGAGGATGTGGTGGGGAGGGGCAGAGGGTCCTAACATTACCGCTGGTGTCTAGAAGGCTGCCATGCAGCCTGAAAGAGGAATAAAAGGATGGGAGAGCTCCTTGCCCAAAGCGTAGCATGACCCATGCTGAGCTTCCAGGGCAAAACCGTACAGAGCTTTGGCGCTTGCCTTTACTCATAAGTGTACCAGGATCGCAGAAGAGGATAGAAGAATTCACCCAGGAGGCTAGTCTTGGTATTTACCCTGTACAATCTTTATCTTAAGTGATGGGTTAAAACTTGAGGACCATCTGAGTAACAGCCTGCACGGGCAGGGCCCCAACTTGGAGGTCCCTGGACACGTGAGGGCGGACCAAGTGCTGCCATTCTCCCAGCAGTTGCCCAGACAGCCTAGCCCACCGTGCCGGCGGGGATGTGCCCTGGCCCTCATTTTTCAGTCTTAGGGGAGCTTCGGAGGGGATGCTGGGGGCGAGAGGGAAGAGGGCTTCAGCTAAGCCGAAGGCCTGTGGATGGCCTAGGGGGTTCCCCACCCAGAAGGCAACTTCCTCAGTTTTGGGACACCCTGTGGAGTACAGGAGATTTTGGTGGGGCCAGATGTTCCTGGGCAGGCAAGGAAGGGTATGTCGCCAGCCGAGAGACTCCGGTGAGGGAATTAACTAGACTCCTTCCCTCCTTCTGCTCTTGATAGATTCACCCTTAATCCCGCTCTCAGTGAGCCTCCGGGAGCCCTGGGCCCGCCTGCGCGCGGGGAACCTCTACCCACGGTGCGCCTCGCGGTGGAGATTGCCCACCCCTCTTACCCCGACTCCGTCCCGCTACCCGCCCAGCTCGACCCCCACCCCCGCTCCGGGAGACTGCAGGCCAGTAGTCCGATCTGGAAGGGAAGAGGCCTGGATTGAGTTGCCTTTTGTTGGGAGGGGAAGGGGTAGAGAGGGAGAAACTGGGGCCAGAGAGCAGAGGCAGCCGCAACGCCACTGCTGGCGTGGCTGGCTTAGCACCGTGGAATAGTTGCGGTCCCGTCCTGCCTCCGTATTTTCTTCTCCCTCTTCTGAACTTTCTTTTCGACGGTTGCACACTGTCCCCCTCCCTAGCCTCTAAATCCTCTCCTTGTCCCTCTGTCCCCACAGCCCGTTAGCGGTAAACCTTCCAGCTCCCGTCCCCACTAGGCGCTGCAGGCCGCCGAGCGGCACGCGAACCGCACGCGCGGGCAACAAAAGCCGCTTTCATGACTCACTGCCCTCGAGCAATGCCCCGAATCTGTCGCCCCCCACCCCCAGCCCCGGGCCCTCGCTTGGAGCGCCCGGGCGGTCCCAGCGGGAGGTGGTGAGCGGCGAGCCAGACCGTAGGGTGCACGGCCCGCTGTTGGAAGGCCCTAGGGGTTCTGCCCAGATCGCGGGCTCAGCGCGAGGTTTGCGCCTTCGCCTCCAGGGAGGCCACTGTGCGCCCAGATCCTGGCCAGAGGCTGGAGCTGCCCGGGCTCGACAGGCGGGCGGCGGGGGAGAGCCGGGAGCAAGAGAGTAGCTATTAAAATGCCTCGCCGTCGCCCCGAGCGCAAAACCCGTCCTCCCCAAATCTCCTGGGCTTGCGGCATAATCTTAATTAAGATAATTGATTCATATTGCACCTGCGAGAACGGGGGAAAAAATTTATTCCAACCCCCAACCCCACAAATCGCTTAGAGCTATTGGATAGAGCTCGATGCGGCTGTGATTTGGAGAGTGATTTAGCACCACGCTTCCCCAACTTGGTCCGTCTGGGCTCTTTTATTTATTATTTACGAGCTCCTAATCCCTCCTGGGCGTGGGCAGCTCCCCTCATAGCGCCTACAGACCCCGAGGGACTTCATCTTTGATTCCCAAGCGGGAGTGAGGGGCTTTCCTTAAACCATCCATCCAACACCCATATCACCAATGCAAAATCAACTCAGCTCCAAGTACTGGCTGGAGCGGGTTACTGACACAGGTGCCCAAGGCCTGGTGTGTCAGATGGTCTATGTGTGTGCCTGTGTGAGTGTGCTTAAGTGTACAGTGTATGTGACAGTGTACAAAAGAATATGTGTGAATGTGCATATGAACCTATGTGATCGTTATCTGTGTGATTTGTCAGTGTGAATGTGTAAGTTATGTGAGGGGGTGAGTGTGCACGAGTGAGTCTGTGTGCCTGGGTGCTCCTGCTCTCAGGTGAGGACCATAAACAGAGGGGCTCACACCTGTTTCAGCTGGATTGAGAAACAGCATGCTGTCTAAAGGGGACTACAGTGGGCTGGATAACCGGCAAACGGCAGTTGTTTGCCAATCTTTGCAGAGGGCAACAGGCCAATGCAAATCGCCGGTAGTTGGTGTCGCTGCTTGAGCGGACAGCAGAGACGCACCGGTGGCGCTGGAGCTTCTCTTGAACAATGCTGCTGCAGGGGTTTGGGGGCGATCAGGACAAGCCTGGCAAGCCTGGTTTAGAGCCCCAGACAGCTCGCAGGAAAAGGGGCTTCCTCAGGGTATCAGCACCGTGGACAATTCCTGCTTATGAAACTCACAGTATTAAGGTTCAGGAAAAGGACTCCCCTCCCAGTGGCTTTCGCTTTTTCCTGTTTGCTTTCTTTCACAAAATCACTGACTCCCACATCCCGAAATTTTAATCAGAGAGCCCTGTTAATCTGCATTTAATTAGCAATCTCCTTTTCAGGATAAGTTTCCTGGAAAACTAGATATCCAGGTTTAGGGGAGAGGGAAGTTTAAATTATAATTTGAACTAGCGAGTTTGAAACAAAGAAACTGTACATTGAATAACTTTCAGAAAGATAGTCATTGTTCTAATATTTGCGCGTATCTGGCACATCGCATCTAAACCAAAATGAATTCATTTTTTGTCCACAGAAACAAAAAAATTGCTTTTATTTTTGTTTTATTGAGTACACATTTTATTGGTAATAGAAATCTCTCTCCATTCCCATCATCCTATCAACTGTCCAATTATTTCATACTATAAATATTTCTATTAAATTAGTGGGGAAATAAACCAAAGCTAAATGGAATATTTGCTCAGATTTGGTGAGCCACACAATTGTCTAAATCATAGCAGACTTAGAATATTGCACAAATACACCACATCCAAAATAACTGGAACAAATACTGTAGAGAAGAGAAAGCACCTTTGGTAACTCAAATACCTAGAAATGTATACCATACACCTCTCCCAATTATGGATATAATTTTCAAATGTTATGAGCAACCAGAATCCTTATTAAATATCATTCAGATTTTGTTGAAATGGAAAATATAATTATTTTTAATTCAAGAATTTATCCCTAGAGGCTCATCTTTTTAAAATAACATGCTTTTCCTCTTTAACAAATACATTTTCACATAAATTAAATATTGATAATTTGACCTTTTATGTCTTTAACTAATCAAAGGGGGAAAATTCCAAATGTAGATCTCAGAGTTTGGCCCTGGTGGGTCTTTCCGCTTGAGTAGGCACTGAGATTAAAGGAGTTGAACTTCCTCTTTCACTGCTCTCTCCTTGCACTAATTGCTTATGCAAAAAATGCAGATTTGTATTAATTAGTAACTCCACTGATTAGTTCTGTGGTATTTTCACATAATAAATCATGCTGCAGACATGAATTTTGGCACATCACCCAGTAGAGGCTCAGGCTGCAATACAGATTTCTTATTGAAATAAAATCTCTAACTAAACCTACCTTTCTGATGCAGGTACCATGAGCAACCACCTGCTGGGAGCGCCTGCCATGGGAAATTACTTTCACTCAGTGACGAGCCACTTTTGGAGCCCAAATAGGACGATCTGATTATGAGGTTAGGTTCTAATAACAAATAAACAAGTAAATAAACACACAAATGCACACCTAAATGACACACATGTGCCGAGTGTGAAAGTCACTCAGTCATGTCCAGCTCTCTGTGACCCCGTGGACTACCCCAGCCGTGGGATTCTCCAGGCCAGAACACTGGACTGGGCAGCTGTTCGCTTCTCCAGGGCATTTTCCCAACCCAGGGATCCAACCCAGGGCTGCACATTGCAGGTGGATTCTTTACCATCTCAGCCATCAGAAAAGCCTAGAAATTTTGCAGACAATGATGTTATAATAAAGAATCTTCTTGTAATGGGACCAGATTTTTAAAACAACTTCCCAGGTTATGCATGCACACGTCAGTCTATTTTCCTCTTGTGAGGTCTTTTCTCCTTTGTGAGATGGTCTGGTAGCTTGAGATTCTTCCATCACTCATCCAACAATGATGTTATAATAAAGAATTTCTTGTAATGGGACCAGATTTTTAAAACAACTTCCCAGGTTATGCATGCACACGTCAGTCTATTTTCCTCTTGTGAGGTCTTTTCTCCTTTGTGAGATGGTCTGGTAGCTTGAGATTCTTCCATCACTCATCCTCTGACTCATCTCCCTAGGCAAGCAAGCTTGTTCAGGAAGTAAAAGCGGGACAGAAAAGCATCTGAGGGAGAGGTATGAATGCCAAGAGCCATCTCAAAGGGAACCGGCCACCCCTGCGATCCCAGCATATGGTGAGAAGCTATGAGGTCAGATACCCACAGCTGTCTGATATGAGACAAGCTCTCCACTCTCCATGGGTAACTATATGAGCTTCTACACAACTTTTCCTTGAAAACTGTTTAATTTGATGAGGCAGGTTACAGTCAATATTGCCAAGATTATAAATCAGACCCAGGTGTCTTCTGTGTTCCCCACCAATCCTTTATATTCCCTTGTTTTCTAGCCACTGGTGACACCTTTCCAAGTCCCTGCAGGTATTCTCAGCATGTTTATGCTCTTTCCTGGTCCATGCCTACTGTTGATAAATATCCATGAGTTCATGCTTCTTAAGAACTTAGAGAAATGCTTAATCTGATGCCCTATCAGGAGTGCTTGCAAAGTCACAGGGCACAAATAAACAGGAATGAGTGCTTAATGTTCACATTCAGAGAAGAGTCAAGTCTAAGGGAGGTGTATTTTGGATGGAAACCGGGGCAACATGCTCTGCTGCAGCTGTGCTATGCAGGTAACAGTCTGCCTACCTTCCTGATTTGTCCTGAGGCAACGGTAAATGTGGCTGGGGGTGAGAAGGGTGTAGCCTCTAGGGAGGCTGTCTCTAACCACTGTCTACTGAAACTTTCAGGTGCTTTGCTGGTGAGAGGAAAAGGGCTGCATTTTGTGGTCTTTTTATCTGTTTATCTTGGATGTGAATAATTTATTTAAGGAGCTAAATTTTAAAAGGTCAAGAGAACAGATATAATTTAAAGATATAAGATATATATATATATCATATATATATAAAGATATAAAGAACAGATATAATTTAATCTATATAATTTAAAGCAGCCCTCTATTAAGTCAGATATGCCTTTTTCTCCTTTGAATTCACTCTTGAATCCCACTTCATATGGCTTGATACGGATTTATCACATCTGATGAGAAAACCATCCGTTGTGTCATGTTGGTCCACAAGGCTATGTGGAGAGCCAGAGCTAAGCATAAGCAAAGGCTCTAAAGTTGCTATGAAGTAGCTTTTCTCCTCATTCCCTTCACTTCAGAATCTGCTTGTGTCACTGAGTAAAACGTGTATTCATCAAATCTATATTGAGGGCTACTATGTACCAGGCACTGCTAAGTACCAGATGTACATGGGTAAAGAGAAACAGACATTACTCTCTCTCTCTCTCTCAAAGCCTTCTATCTGGTGAAAGAGATTTATAAGATCAATAAGATTCACTCACAAGTTCCCAGGTGGCTCAGTGGTAAAGAATCAGCCTGCCAATGCAGGAGATAACAGGAGACACAGGTTCAGTCCCTGGGTGGGGAAGATTCCCTGGAAGAGGAAATGGCAACCCACTCCAGTATTCTTGACTGGAAAATTCCATGGACAGAGGAGCCTGGTGGACTACAGTCCATGGGGTTGCAAACAGTTGGCCACGACTGAACATGCATATACACCCATCTTATTTGAGATTAGTATAGGGAAGGAAAATAAAACACATCAATCCAAAAATACTGAGGACAAAGGAACTCAACAAAGACTGAAATGGGAGGGTTCCCGAGGAAGTAGAGTTCTAAGGTAACGAGAAGGCAGTGATACAGCAAATGATGTAGATAAATTATTCTACCTCATAGAAATAACTTTCCCATAAAAAGCACACTATTCAAGAATTACACTAAAGTATGTTCTTCTTGAGGGGTTCAAGTTGTTTTGCATCTGGATATATCTAGTTCAAAATAAGTAATCCTTATTGAACATGACCCTATGTTAGCCTTTGATAAAGAATTGAAGACATTTGTTTTCATGTGGAAAAACTGTCGTATTTAGTTATAACTGCATTCAAATGGGTATATCTGTCCTTTTCTCCTTTGACTTTAGCTTCTCTTCTTTTCTCACCTATTTGTAAGGCCTCCTTAGGCATTTGCATTCGCATTTCTTTTTCTTGGGGATGGTCTTGATAACCGTCTGCTGTACAATGTCACAACTGCCATCCATAATTCTTCAGGCACTCTATCAGATCTAATCCTTGAATCTATTGTCCCTTCCTTTGTATAATCATAAGGGATTTGATTTAGGTTGTACCTGAATGGTCTGGTGGTTTTCTCTACTTTCTTCAATTTAAGTCTGAATTTGGCAATAAGGAGTTCATGATCTGAGCCACAGTCAGCTTCTGCTCTTGGTTTTGCTGACTGTTATAAACCTGTATAGAGCTGCATCCATCTTTGGCTGCAAAACATATAATCAATCTGATTTTGATATTGACCATCTGGTCATGTCCATGTGTAGAGTTTTGTCTTGTGTTGTTGGAAGAGGGTGTTTGCTATGACCAGTGTGTTCTCTTGGCAAAACTCTGTTAGATTTGACCTGCTTTATTTTGTACTCCAAGGCCAAATTTTCCTGTTACTCCAGGTATCTCTTGACTTCCTACTTTTGCATTCAAGTCCCTTATAATGAAAAGGACATCTTTGGGGGGTGTTAGTTCTAGAAGGTCTTGTAAGTCTTCATAGAACCATTCACCTTCAGCTTCTTCCACATTACTGGTTGGGGCATAGACTTGGATTACTGTGATATTGAATAGGGTTTGCCTTGGAAACAAACAAATCATTCTATCATTTTTGAGACTGCATCCAAGTAATGCATTTTGGACTCTTTTGTTGACCATGATGGTTATTCCATTTCATCTAAGGGATTCTTGCCCATGGTAGTAGATAAAATGGTCAACTGAGTTAAATTCACCCATTCCAATCCATTTTAGTTCACTGATTCCTAAAATATCAATGTTCACTCTTGCTATCTCCCATTTGACCAGTTTCAATTTGCCTTGATTCATGGACCTAACATTCCAGGTTCCTATGCAGTATTGTTCTTTATAGCTTCAGACTTTACTTCCATCCCCAGTCACATCCACACCTGGGTGTTGTTTTTTCTTTGGCTCCATCTCTTTATTTTTTCTGGAGTTATTTCTCTACTGATCTCCAGCAACATATGGGGCACCTACTGACTTGGGGAGTTCATCTTTCAATGTACTATCTTTTTGCCTTTTCATATACTGTTCATGGGGTTCTCAAGGCAAAAATACTGAAGTGGTTTGCCATTCCCTTCTCCAGTGGACCATGTTTTGTTAGAACTCTCCACCATGACCTGTCTGTCCTGGGTAGCCCTACACAGCATGGCTCATGATTTCATTGAGTTAGACAAGGCTGTGGTCCATGTGATCAATCTGGTTAGCTTTCTGTGATTCTGGTTTTCACAAAATTCCTAATGGGAGAGACTGACTGAGGGGGAAACTGGGTCTTGTTCTGGTGGGTGGGCCCTGCTCAGTAAATCTTTGATCCAATTTTCTGTTGATGGGCGGGGCTGTGTTCCCTCCCTGTTGTTTGACCTGAGGCCACACTATGGTGGAGGTAATGAAGATAATGGTGAGCTCCTTCAGAAGGTCCTGTGCAGAACTGCTGCACTCAGTGCTGCCAACCCTGCAGCAGGCCACTGCTGACCCGTGCCTCCACTGAGACTCCTGAGCACTCACGGGCAAGTCTGAATCAGTCTCACTTGGTGTCACTGCTCCTTTCTTTTGGGTCCTGGTGCACAAAGGTTTTGCCCTCTAAGAGTCTGTTTCCCCATTCCTGTGTAAGTTCTGGCGGTTCTATGGTGGGGTTAATGATGACCTCCTCCAAGTGGCTTATGCCATACCCAGGTCTGCTGCACTCAGAGCCCCTGCCCCTGAAGCAGGCCACTGCTGACCCCGTCCCTCCACAGAAGATACTGAAACACAGTTCTGGCTCAGTCTCTGTGGGGTCTCTGGGTCCTGGTGCAAGAACAGTTTGTTTGAACCCTCCGAGTGTCTCTGGCGGGTATGGGGTTGATTCTAAATGTGATTTCACCCCTCCTACTGTCTTGCTGGGGCTTCTCCTCTGCCCTGGGATGTGGGGTATTTTTTTTGGTGGGTTTTAACATTCTCCTGTCAACGGTTGTTCATCATCAAGTTGTAATTTTAGAGTTCTCGCAGGAGAAGATGAGCACATATCCTTCTACTCTGCCCTCTTGTCAATAATGAATATAGAGTTCCAAAAAATAGCAAGGAGAGATAAGATAGCCTTCCTCAGTGATCAATGCAAAGAAATAGAGGGAAAATACAGAAATGGAAAAACTAGAGATCTCTTCAAGAAAATTAGAGCTATGAAGAGAATATTTCATGCAAAGATGGGCACTATAAATGACAGAAATGGTATGGACCTACAGAAGCAGAAGATATTAAGAAGAGGTGGCAAGAATACACAGAAGAACTATACAAAAAAGATCTTCATGACCCAGATAACCATGATGGTGTGATCACTCACCTAGAGCCAGACATCCTAGAATGTGAAGTCAAGTGGGCCTTAGAAAGCATCACGATTCCAGCTGAGCTATTTCAAACCTAAAAGATAATGCTATGGAAGTGCTGTACTCAATATGCCAGCAAATTTGGAAAACTCAGCAGTGGCCACAGGACTAGAAAAGGTCAGTTTTCATTCCAATCCAAAAGAAAGTCAATGCCAGAGAATGTTCAAACTGCTGCACAATTGCACTCATCTCACAGGCTAGCCAAGTAATGCTCAAAATTCTCCAAGCAAGGCTTCAATAGTACATGAACCGTGAACTTCCATATGTTAAAGCTGGATTTAGAGAAGGCAGAGGAACCACAGATCAAATTGCCAACATCCACTGGATCATTGAAAAAGCAAGAAAGTTCCAGAAAGACATCTATTTCTGCTTTATTGACTATGCCAAAGCCTTTGACTGTGTGAATCACAACTAACTATGGTAAATTCTGAAAGAGCCGGGAATACCAGACCACTTGACCTGCCTCCTGAGAAATCTATATGCAGGTCAGGAAGCAACAGTTAGAATCGGACATGGAACAACAGAATGGTTCCAAATTAGGAAAGGAGTATGTCAAGGGTCAAGGTTGTATATTGTCACTCTACTTATTTAACTTACTTGCAGTGTACATCATGTGAAATACTGGGCTGGAAGAAGATTGCCAGGAGAAATATCAATATCAATAACCTCACATATGCAGATGACACCACCCTTATGGCAGAAAGTGAAGAAAAACTAAAGAACCTCTTGATGAAAGTGAAAGAGGAGAGTGAAAATGTTGGCTTAAAACTCAACATTCAGAAAACTAAGATTATGGTATCCAGTCCCATCACTTCATGGCAAATAGATGGGGGAATAATGGAAAGTGTCAGACTTTATTTCTCTGGGCTCCAAAATCACTGCAGATGGTGACTGCAGCAATGGAACTAAAAGATGCTTATTCCTTAGAATAAAAGCTGTGACAAACCTAGGCAACATATTAAAAAGCAGAGACATTACTTTGCCAACAAAGGTCCATCTAGTCAAACACATGGTTTTGCCAGTAGTCATTATGGATATAAGAGTTGGACCATATAGAAAGCTGAGCACTGAAGAACTGATGCTTTTGTACTGCAGTGTTGGAGAAGACTCTTGACAGCCATTTGGACTACAAGGAGATCAAACTGGTCAGTCCTAAAGGAAATCCATCCTGAATATTCATTGGAAGGACTGATGCTGAAGCTGAAACTCCAATAGTTTGGCCACCTCATGCGAAGAACTGACTCATTGGAAATGACCCTGATGCTGGGAAAGATTGAAGGCAGGAGGAGAAGGGGACAACAGAGGATGAGATGGTTGGATGGCCTTACCGACTTGATGGACATGAGTTTGAGCAAGCTCCTGTTTGGTGATGGACAGGGAAGCCTGGCATGCTGCAGTCTGTGGGGTTGCAAAGAGTTGGACAGAACTGACTGATTAAACTGAATTATAACTCAGGATTTATTCCATGGCATATTCATTGTTTGAACCCTTTTAAAGGAGTATATTTTCACATGGAGATGGGGAGAGGGCAAAAAGAAATGTTGGCATCTCTTATTAATACAGTTAAATTATGGCTGGGGGGAGGGATGGACTGGGAGTTTGGGTCTAGCAGATACAAACTATTATTTATAGAATTTATAAACAATGAAGTCCTAATGTATAGCACAGGGAACTCTATTCAATATCCTGTAGTAAACCACAATGAAAAAAAAAAATTGCTGATCTTAGCTTCTAAACATGGAGAGATCCCAATAGTCAACAAAAGATGCATTTAAATCTGGGTAATAAATAAGCAGATTCATCAAATGCATAATTTAAAAGCAGAAAAAGTTACTTTTCTTTTTGGATAAGAGTCATTGTCAGGAAGGAGACAAGATGGCAGAGTAGGAGGATTTGAGCTCACCTCTTGTTATGAAAACACCAATCAAAGTGGCGACTGGACAACCATTGGCAAAAAAGACTGGGACCTATCAGAAAGGATATTCTATACCCAAAGACAAAAGATAAGCCACAGCAAGATGATAGGAGGGGTGCTTCTGAGATAGAATCAAATCCCATACCCACTGAGTGAGCGACCCACAAACTGGAGAATAATTACATCACAGAGGTTCTCTCAAGGAGTCAGAGTTCTGAGCCCCACATTCGGCACCCCAGCCTGGCAGTCTGGGTCAGGAGGAAGAGCCCTCAGAGCATTTGGTTTTGGAGGACAGTGGGTTTACATGCAGGAGACCCACAGGGCTATGGGAAACAGAGACTCCACTCTTGGAGGGCGCACCAAAGGTTTCAGGTGCTCTAGGACCCAGGGCAGAGCAGTGACCCCACAGGAGCCCAAGCCAGGCCTACCCATAGGTCTCGGAGGGTCTCTTGGGAAGGTGGGGTTCTGCTGTGACTCACTGTGGGGGCAAGGATGCTGCTGTTGGATGTATTCACATTTGATGGAGAAATCAAAAGCTTTACTGATAAGCAAAAGCTAAGAGAATTCAGCACCACCAAACCAGCTTTACAACAAATGCTAAGGAAATTTCCCTTAGTGCAAAAGAAAAGGCCAAAATGAGAAGCAAGAAAATTTATGAATGGGAAAGCTCACTGGTAAAGGCACACATACAGCGAAGGTAGGAAATCACCCACACAAAAATATCACATCACAACCAGCAACTGTGAGGAGAGGAGAGTACAAATGCAGGATGTTGGAAAAGCAACAAGTGGAAATAAACTAGTAACTTAAAATAATCTTATATATATATATACATATACACACACACACACATATATATATATACACACAAATATATATATATACACACACACATCAGAGAAGGCAATGGCACCCCACTCCATTACTCTTGCCTGGAAAATCCCATGGACAGAGGAGCCTGGTGGGCTGCAGTCCATGGGGTCGCTAAGAGTCGGACATGACTGAGTGACTTCACTTTCACTTTTCACTTTCATGCATTGGAGAAGGAAATGGCAACCCACTCCAGTGGGTTCTTGCCTGGAGAATCCCAGGGATGGGGGAGCCTGGTGGGCTGCCGTCTATGGGTCACACAGAGTCGGACACGACTGAAGCAACTTAGCAGCAGCAGCAGCATACACACACATATACTATACACAAACACACACACACACACATATATATAGACAGCTACATCAAAACCTCATGATAACTGCAAACCAAAAATCTACGGTAGATACACACACACATACACACAAATGAAGAAATTCATTGTCAGTTTTATGAAACCGTGTTGTAAAAATGGTCTTTCAGAAACTACACTGAGTGTGGTCTTCACGGATACACCGTACACTAAATGACAGTATTCTTTAGTTCTGTGTCCCTATACAGGCCCAATAATGCCCTCCATGCACTAGCTTCTACTCACAAATATGTGCATGTCTCATTTTGTAATCTTTTCCCCATTTATCCCTGATCTGGTCAGTAAAGTCTTGCTTTCCCTCAATTCCTGTATAACTTTTCTGGCTATTTCTTACACCAGAATTTTATTTAAATTTATTCAAGCACAAGTTTGAATAAACCACAAGTTTAGAAAAAGATTTGCCTATGTGTACTATCTAGGCTATGGGAACTTAATGTTTTTTATTTTACATTCATAATTGAACTGATAAGTAATCTCATTCTGTTTCAGTGCAATAGAATTCTTTCACTGATAAAAACCAGATATGATACGTGAATATTTTTCTATCTGAAGACTATAAAGTGACGTTTATAAATACTTTAAAATGAGTCTGACAATAGTATTTTGACAGTTGCGGTTGCTTTGATTGCTTATTTCTTATTATACAAGTATCTACAAGCCACTGTATATAATCAAACATCAATTTTAGTACACAGGAGAGTCCTAGGAACTATTAATTTTAAAGCAATGTGATCTGAGCTGAAACAGATCCCACGAAAAAGGAGAATCCTGACAAATCCAGCCCAGATCAGCAGAAACATTCACCTCATCCTCAGATGCTTGAAAAATAATAAATGTTCATTGCATTAATGCACTGCATTTCGGGATGGTTTGACATGCAGTAATAGCTAAATGGTACATGGCTATGAAAAAATTCAATTTTCTCCAGGTTGCTTAGGGATTTAGATGTTATAATTCACCAAAAATAACTTTTCAAGTGAGATATCAATATTCTATAAGTGTTTTAAGAATTTGAAAACTGTAACTATACCTTTTCAGCTCAGCCATTCAGTCATGTCTGACTCTTTGTGACCCCCATGGACTGCAGCACACCAGGCTTCCCTGTCTATCACCAACTCCTGGAGCTTGTTCAAACTCATGTCCATCGAATCAGTGATGCCATCCAACCATCTCATCCTCTGTCATCCCCTTCTCCTTCTGCCTTCAATCTTTCCCAGCATTTTCCAATGAATCAGTTCTTTGCAATGAGTCAGTTCTTCGCATCAGGTGGCCAAAGTATTGGAGTTTCAGCTTCAGCATCAGTCCTTCCAATTCAGGACTAATTTCCTTTAGGATTGACTGGTTTGATTTCCTTGCAGTCCAGGGGACTCTCAAGAGTCTTCTCCAGCACCACAGTTCAAAAGCATCAATTCTTCAGTGCTCAGCCTTCTATATAGTCCAACTCAGATCCATACATGACTACTGTAAAAACCATGTATTTTACTATATGGACCTTTGTTGACAAAGTAATGTTTCTGCTTTTTAATATGCTGTCTAGGTTGGTCATAACTTTTCTTCCAAGGAGCAAGTGTCTTTTAATTTCATGTTTGCAGTGACCATCTGCAGTGATTTTGGAGCCCAATAAAATAAAGTCTGTCACTGTTTCCATTGTTTCCCATCTATTTGCCATGAAGTGATAGGACTGGATGCCATGATCTTAGTTTTCTGAATGTTGAGCTTTAAGTCAACTTTTTCACTCTCCTCTTTCACTTTCATCAAGAGGCTTTTTAGTTCCTCTTCACTTTCTGCCATAAGGGTGGTGTCATCTGCATATCTGAGGTTACTGATATTTATCCCAGCAATCTTGATTCCAGCTTGTGCTTCTTCCAGCCCAGTGTTTCCTATGATGTACTCTGCATATAAGTTAAATAAGCAGGGTGACAATATACAGCCTTGACGTACTCCTTTTCCTATTTGGAACCAGTCTGTTGTTCCATGTTCAGTTCTAACTGTTGCTTCTTGACCTGCATACAGATTTCTCAGGAGGCAGGTCAGGTGGTCTGGTATTCCCACTCTTTAAGAATTTTCCACAGTTTGCTGTGATTCACTCACTCAAAGACTTTGGCATAGTCATTAAAGCACAAGTAGATGTTTTTCTGGAGCTCTCTGGCTCTTTCAATGATCCAACAGATGTTGGCAATTTGATCTGTGGTTCCTCTGCCTTCTCTAAATCCAGCTTCCACATGTGAAAGTTCTCAGTTCACATACTGTTGAAGCCTAGCTTGGAGAATTTTGAGCATTAGTTTGCTAGCCTGTGAGATGAGTGCAATTGTGCGATAGTTTGAACATTCTCTGGCATTGCCTTTCTTTTGGATTGGAATGAAAACTGACCTTTTCCAGTCCTGAGGCCACTGCTAAGTTTTCCAAAGTTGCTGGCATACTGAGTGTAGGTATACTTCCTAGCAAGCACTGAACCAGTATATGTATGCTAGGGAAAGTGCTCAATAATATAGAAAAATTCTGTCATTTAATCGTAAAAATAGTTCTATGAATATGGATTATTGTGTTCATTATTATTGAC
The DNA here is from genome assembly GCA_006408675.1 of Madoqua kirkii. Lineage (NCBI taxonomy): Eukaryota > Metazoa > Chordata > Mammalia > Artiodactyla > Bovidae > Madoqua > Madoqua kirkii. The sequence goes on from SJYC01142434.1 coordinate 17,282, forward strand.
ATTCTGTAGATGAGGAAACAGAGAAGGTAAGTAACTTGTACAAAGTTACACATCTAGAAAGGATGGAGCTTTTTACTTTTATTCAGATTACTGACTACCAATTTGATTAAGAATAAAGAATAGCAAATATTTGGGGAAATGTTGCGGCCCACCATATTCCTGGTACACTTTCCTTTTAAGCTAAAGGATTCTCTCTATTCTATATTATTTTATCCAGCCATGCATAATCATAATGGACTTTCTAAACCTGCAGCAGATACTATGGATTGCTTTACTCAGCACCCAACTCATACCCTTCTTATAAGATTTTCTAGAATGAAAAGGCTGGAAAGCTACCACAAAGGAATACATTTACAGTGTTTTGTATATGCCCCAGATAAGGTATGGGTTTTGCTAATCAGATGCATTAGGTTTCTATTTAGAACCGAGTTAAATAGAGGAGTCTTGGACAGGCGACTTATTCGGCTGGAACAAATTCTGGAGCAAGATACTGAAGCCAGCTTCCTGATTTGTCAACTTCTTGACTCTAGAAAAGCGATAGTTTTCTTAATAGCTTACCTCTATACAGTTTTTGTTATCACACCTGGAATCTCAAGTTAGAGTCTGTTTCTTCAGACCTCCTAACATTTCCATGAATTGCCTATACCCTCATGAAATTAATTTGTATTGAATCCAGACAGAGTTGATTATACAGTTTGTGATTAAGACCCTTTCCTCTTTGGTAATTGGTACCAGAATGGTTTGTGGGCACAGAACATGAAGAAGATGGAATGGACTGATCAGCTTATTTTTTTTTTAAGTGTGATTAGGTTAAAGCTATTAAAGGAGTAGAAACAGTAATCCATGGCACTCAGCAATGGATTAGTTGATTGTAAGCTGTCACCTGGAAATGAAGGGGCCACACTGAGTGGCAGCTACAATGGACTATTATGGAAGCACGAGAATAAAAGGGATGTAGAGGGAGGCTGCCTGCCGTGAGCTACAGTGAGTAACTTCAGGAAAGAGCATGACTTACTCAAGATACTGTCAAGAGGCTAAGGAATTTCTGATATCCTGAAAAGAAACTCCAGTCACTTATAACTACAGAGCGGATATGGTCAGATATCACACACAGGTGGCTGAATGACAAGGTAGGACAGTGATATTCAAAATGTGTTCCCTGGTCATCAGCAGCAGCAACAACTGGGAACCTGTTGGAAAAGGAAATTCTTGGGCCTTATTCTAGAACTACAAAAACAGAAAATGTGGACATGAGACCTGGAAATCTATGGCTTAAGAAGCCCTCCATGTGATTCTGATGCATGCTAACTTTTGAGAACCATTAAAGGTTCCCAATACTCCACCACAATCACCTACAGATCTCTTTTGTAAAGGAGCAAAACAATTACCATGGCAACGTTTGGAAGAATTTAGATGGCTCCAAGCACTCTAAATGGAGGCTTCCCTGGTGGCTCAGATGGTAAAGAATCTGGCTGCAATGCAGGAGACACAGGTTCAATCGCTGTGTCAGGAAGATCCCCTGAAGAAGGCAATGGCTACCACTCCAGTATTCTTGCTGGAGAATTCCATGGACAGAGGAGGCTGGAGAACTATAGGGTTTGTAGGGCCAGCCACAACTGAGCGACCAAGTACTCTAAATACTCAAACTACACTGATATGCTCCTTGTCCAACTTATGTCCAACTTATACCTCCTCCTGCCATATCCAGTGAGGCTGTCCAGGTTCATGTGAAGGTCTTCCTGAAGCACTGAACTTGCAAAAAAAAAAAAAATGGAAATTCTCTTCATACCCTGTTTCTCCCACTTGTCAGTGTTTCCAGCTATGACTGTTGTCAGACCCCAGCAGGGCTCAAGTGAGACAAGAGCAATGCCAGGCTCAGGAGAAGGCTAGAAAATAATTGCAAAGTTTTGCTCATTATTTCCCTAAGTAAAGGGCAAATGCATAGAAATAAATTTGGAACATACTAGTTTCAGGAGGATAGAATAGTTTGAGTCGGGCTAGATTTATGGACACTGTTGTTCTATTAATAATTCTGAGTTAAATTTGCTGCTGAAGCCCCTGAGGATAGTTCTCATTGTTTGCTCTGATGCTGACTAAAAGGTACATTCAAAAATTATCTACAAAGAAAAATAATTGCAAAGTTTTGCTCATTATTTCCCTAAGTAAAGGGCAAATGCATAGAAATAAATTTGGAACATACTAGTTTCAGGAGGATAGAATAGTTTGAGTCGGGCTAGATTTATGGACACTGTTGTTCTATTAATAATTCTGAGTTAAATTTGCTGCTGAAGCCCCTGAGGATAGTTCTCATTGTTTGCTCTGATGCTGACTAAAAGGTACATTCAAAAATTATCTACAAAGAATTAAACTGAAATACAAAAATTCTTGATGTGATATAGGAAATTAATCTAAAGTTCTGAGCAGAAAAAGAGTGTACTTATTATACGTGACATTCTTGCTTACCTCCTGCCTACACCATGACTAACACATAGGCATTATTTTGGGATCAACAACAACTTTAAAAAAATCTCCTTTCCAAGCTGGGAAAGAAGGAGAGGGATGTTACTTTTGAACTGATGTTTGTTTGTTTGGTTTCTGATGTTTGTGATCATGGATTTTTAGGGTGACAGGCCGGGGAAGATCATGTCAGAATCAGAGGCAAAGTAGAATTTTTACCATAGTATAAAAATCTAGCAGCACAGTTAGTGTGGTGATTGCAGAGATTTAAAAGAGAAATCTGTGGTAGTAGCTTAAACTTTCATGGTATCCCAAGAAATGAACTGGATCAAAATAATGATAATATATGTATGATAAAATCCAATAGAAGCCTGTGACAAGTCACGATAATGTCACGGCTGCTCACCCAATCCCCACACTTGAGTCAATCCCTAAACCTAACGTTCTTTGTATATAGAGGAAGCAGCCAGTCTTGAAGAAAGACCTTGTAGTATCATGAGGTGAGGTGAAGTCGCTCAGTCATGTCCGACTCTTTGCGACCTGTGGACTGTAACCTACTAGGCTTCTCCGTCCATGGGATTCTCCAGGCAAGAATACTGGAGTGGATTGCCATTTCCTTCTCTAGGGTATCTTCCTGACCCAGGGATTGAACCCGGGTCTCCCACATTGGAGGCAAACGCTTTAACCTCTGAGCCACCAAGGAAGCCCATTAATCTTTCTCTCAGCCCCCTTTAAGACTATCTTTGACTATTTACCAAAGTAACTGTGCAGCTGCAAAAGGGAAACAGCTGGATCTTTCAGGAATTATTGGCCCCTGACTCTAAACCCAGGGATTGAACCCGGGTCTCCCACATTGGAGGCAAACGCTTTAACCTCTGAGCCACCAAGGAAGCCCATTAATCTTTCTCTCAGCCCCCTTTAAGACTATCTTTGACTATTTACCAAAGTAACTGTGCAGCTGCAAAAGGGAAACAGCTGGATCTTTCAGGAATTATTGGCCCCTGACTCTAAAGCAACACAGTTCAGAATGTCACAGTTATATACCAGAATAGGGACTTACTAAAGTGAGATGACAATCAGTTTGGGGGGTCTAATCCTGCTACAGTGTTACCTGTGGGTCTGCTAACCCATACTATGGTTGTTTCAATGTTTCCAGCTCACAGAGATGACTGAATGTCCAGGTTGGCCCCCTGATCCCCCAATAGAGGATTATTATGCAACACAAGGCTCATCAGAATCTTCCTGAGCTTTCTGTCCTTCTCCAAAGTAAAGCCACATGCTTGGGGAATTGCAGAGATTAGTCTAGCATCATAGGTGTGAAAGGTGTAAGATGATGGGCAGCAGATACTGCTCATTCCCCGCCTTTTCTCTCATAGGAGTAATAGATCCAAGTTTAAACTAGAAAAATAGCCACTTAGAAAAA
>SJYC01142437.1:0-39793 GCA_006408675.1 Madoqua kirkii
TCTATATAAATATAGTTGGTTAAAAATGGTCATGATCCAGAATATGCTTATATTAATTTAAAATTGTTATTAAATAAAATCAAAACAGCAAAATCATAAAGCTTCCAGGATTTCCAAACATCTCTCAATTCCTAGCAGCTTGTAAAATTTGAATGAAGAAATAAAGTTATTTTACTATCATAAAAGTAAATAGAATAAGAATACATAAACATATCACAGAAAAGCTGGATACATGTTGTAGATGAAGAATAAGACATCTTGAATTAATCGGAGAGAAGAAAGAGGGAATAGTGCAGGAAAGAAGAGTAAATATGGAGATGAGATAAGAGGTAAATTATTTTGGGTAAATTTTGTAGGTTTTTTTGATCTACAATATCATGTAGATTATTTACAAAAAATTTAGATTAGTTTGATCTACATTTGGGCAAAGTGTAGATCATTCTACTAGGAATCTCAGCTTCAAAATTGTTTAACTATAATTAATTATGGTACCCAATTAGCTAAAGTAAATAGAATAAGAATACATAAACATATCACAGAGAAGCTGGATACATGTTGTAGATGAAGAATAAGACATCTTGAATTAATCGGAGAGAAGAAAGAGGGAATAGTGCAGGAAAGAAGAGTAAATATGGAGATGAGATAAGAGGTAAATTATTTTGGGTAAATTTTGTAGGTTTTTTTGATCTACAATATCATGTAGATTATTTACAAAAAATTTAGATTAGTTTGATCTACATTTGGGCAAAGTGTAGATCATTCTACTAGGAATCTCAGCTTCAAAATTGTTTAACTATAATTAATTATGGTACCCAATTAGCAATGGCAATCCACTCCAGTATTCTTGCCTGGAGAATCCCAGGGACGGAGAAGCCTAGTAGATTACAGTCCACAAGGTCGCAAAGAGTGGGACACAAATGAGTGACTTTACCTCACCTCAATCAGTAATAGTATGTAAGATCATATAATGTTTTGCACATAGTACACTACACAAATTTATGAGGTAACTTAAATCAATGTATCCACTTTCACATTTACTGAGTTTTTTGTTTGCATAATCTTAGGTAATAACATAAACCCACTATGTTTGCTTTCAATATGGAAGTTCACGGAGTACACATTTTCTCTATTGAAGATTCTTGGCTGGTTGCTGATAAGCTAGATTCTAGTATTTCTGGATTTTAACTCTTTGGAAAATTTATCCAATAACTTCTCGCTTTTGACATTGATATTAGGTCAACCAGTCTCTGAAAGAATTGTGTTGAAATGGCTGTCCTCACATATTCCTCATTGTTCTTCAGTGAAATTGTCATTTAAGGGTCAAATTAGGCTCATTCAATCAGAGCAGTAGCATCTGTGGTAATTAGCCTCAGATGACATCTTTTATTTGAGGATTTTCAGAGGAGGCACTTGTAGTTCATTTTCTATTTTTACAAAGCATTACTACCTATTGGTTGTGTTGTATAATGAATTTGAGCTTAAGCTTACAATTTTATAAATTTATAGTTTCCAGTTGTTAATATTTATTTGGTTTTCACCCTTGACCTCAGGCTTTCTTTGTTACAAAAATATCTGTCATTTTAATATTTTTAAAGTATTAATACTTTTTATTGGAGTATAGCTGCTTCACAATTTTGTTTCTACTGTACAGGAAGATGAATCAACCATGTATATGTGTTGTGTGCTGTGCTTAGTTGCTCAGTTGTGTCCAACTCTTTGAAACTCTATGGACTGTAGCCTGCCAGGCTCCTCTGTCTATGGGGGTTCCCCAGTTAAGAATACTGAAGTGAGTTGCTATGCCCTCCTCCAGGGGATCTTCCAAACACAGGGATTGAACCCAGGTCTTCTGCATTGCAGGCAGATTCTTTATCATCCGAGCCACCAGGGAGGCCCAGCCATATGTATTTGTATGTGTGTGTGTGTGTGAGTGTGTGTGTGTGTGTATGTGTGTGTGCATGCACGTGTGTACACTCAATTGCTCAGTCATGTTGAACTCTGAAACCTCACGGAGTGTAGCCCGCCAGACTCCTTTGTCCATGGAACTTTCTAGGCAAGAAGACCAAAGTGAGCTGCCATTCCAAGGGATCTTCCTGACCCAACCCAGGGATCGAACCAGTGTCTCCCTCATTAGCAGGTGGATTGTTGATCACAGCACTGATTGGGAAATATATATATGTATACCTCTGCCTTTTGAACTTCCTTTCCATTTAGGCATTAACTAGAGTTCCCTGTGCTATAGAGTACGTTCTCATTAGTTATCTATTTTATACAGAGTACCAATAGTGCATATGTGTCAGTCCTAATCTTCCAGTTCCTCCCATCCTCCCTTCCCGCTTGATGTCTATATTTGTTCTCTACTCTGTGCCTCTATTTCTACTTTGCAAATAAGATAATCTATACCATTTTTTACATTCCACATATATGCATTAATATACAATATTTGATTTTTCTCTTTTTGACTTCACTCTCTATGATACTCTCTAGTAAAATGCTTTTGATATTAAATTTCATTGGATCAATTTATTAACTAGCTCATAGCAAAGCATTTAACTCATATATCTTCCTAAATCTAGGAAAATTTTCTCATGAAATATATCACCAGGGCATGTATGTAGATGTTCTATATATTATCTTGAACAAAAATCACACTTTTGCATATTCTGCAATGGCAAGAGCTAAGACATCCTGACAAATCATAAACACAGTCCCTTGAAACAGGTCAGTATTGACAATAGAAGAATCAACCTACTGAATTCAAAGAGTTAATTTTTTTTCAGATACTTCTTTTATCATAACAACAAGGAAATATATATATATAATATACTTGAATAGTTTAAGAAGATACTCTTCAAAATTTTCATTTCACACATGCTTTACTTTAAAAATTTTGCACACAACTATGCTATTTTATGGCTTTCCCTAGTAGCTAAGTGGTAATTAATCTGCGTGAGATGCAGAAGACACAGGAGAAGCAGGTCCCATTCATGAGTCAGGAAGATCTCCTGGAGGAGGGCATGGCAACCCACTCTAGTATTCTTCCCTGGAGAATCCCATGGACAGAGGGGACTACTAGGCTCCTAGTCCATACTGTCACAAAGAGTTGGAAACAACTGAAGCAATTGCACGCACACATGCTCTTTTACATCCAAATATGGGGACTTCCTGGTGGCCCAGATAGTAAAGAATCTGCCTGCAATGCAGGAGACTCAGTTTCCCTGCCTAGGTCTACAAGATGCCCTGGAGAAGGGAATGGCTACCTCCTCCAGTATTCTTACCTGGAGAATTCCAAGGACAGAGGAAGCTGGCAGTCTACCATCCATGGTATCATAGAGTTGGATATAACTGAAAGATCTTTTAAACAGATAATATTCTATTAATAAGGGCAAGATTTACCATGAAAATAGATATTTTTAGACATTTGAAATTCTGGATGTACGGAGATGAATACCATCACTTCAATTGATTGAGGGAGTGAATCTTAAAGTTTACATATATTTAGTTAATCTTGACAGTAGCATTGACTATAATTAATCACAGAGAGATGACTGAAAGTGTTAATTCTAATCTATAGTTTATTAATCTATAAATATTTAGAAATTAAAATATCTATCTTAGCAGGGAAAATAATTTAAAACTATATTATAAATGTGTATATACTGTTTATTCTGTCCTGCCTTGGTCCTGGCTTCATGTCCTTCCCTACCCAGCAGACATGTATGACTGACCACATCAGTGCTCTTGGGACACCCTCCTACACTGTTATCACCAAGCCTCCAGATTAATCTCAAATCTTGCTCTTGAGGAAAAGAAGTAGATGATGAGATAGAATGCAAGTAGGCAGGATCAATCACCGAAGATGGTGGGAGTGTCCACATTTTTCTCAATATCCTGCTGCTGCTGCTGCTAAGTCACTTCAGTCGTGTCCGACTCTGTGCAACCCCATAGGCAGCAGCCCACCAGGCTCCCCCATCCCTGGGATTCTCCAGGCAAGAATACTGGAGTGTGTTGCCATTTCCTTCTCCAATGCATGAAAGTGAAAAGTGAATGTGAAGTAGCTCAGTCGTGTTCCACTCTTTGCAACCCCATGGACTGCAGCCTAGCAGGCTCCTCTGTCCATGGCATTTTCCAGGCAAGAGTACTGGAGTGGATTGCCATTGCCGTCTCTGCTCAATATGCTACAGGTTGTCAAAAATGTAACAAGCTTAAATTGTAACTCATTATCGTTAAGTCCCCAAAGCCTACCACTGATAAAGCTAATTCTTAGCTGATCCAAGTTTAATAAGTTTCTCAATTTTCGATCACTCCAGACTTTGATACAATTCATCACTAATTGATTTTACCTTCTAAATACATACCCAGCATATGCCCTTTCTCTACCCCTACTACCCACCCCTTAAATCCACACTTTACCATCTCTTTCTGAGTCATTAGGTTTCTGAGTATAATTTCAGCTTTTATTTAAATTTTTATTTTGTATTGGTGTATAGTTGATTAACGATGTTGTGTTAGTTTTAGATGTACAGCAAGGTGATTGAGTTATACATATACACATATTTATTCTTTTTAAAATTATTTTCACATTTAGGTTATTAGAGAGTATTAAGCAGGCTTCCCAGGTGGCTCAGCAAAAAAGAATTCACCTTCAATGCCAGAGACCAGGATTATATCTCTGGGTCAGGAAGATCCCTTGGAGAAAGCAATGGCAACCCACCCCAGTATTCTTGCCTGGGAAATCCCCTGGACTGAGGACCCTGGAGGGCTACAATTAATAGGGTCACAAAGATTTGGACATGGCTTAGCAACTAAATCGGAGAAGGTGATGGCACTCCACTCCACTCCACTCTAGTACTCTTGCCTGGAAAATCCCATGAACAGAGAAGCCTGGTAGGCTGCAGTCCATGGGGTTGTGAAGAGTGGGACACGACTGAGCGACTTCACTTTCACTTTTCGCTTTCATGCATTGGAGAGGGAAATTGCAACCCACTCCAGTTCTTTCCTGGAGAATCCCAGGGTCAGGGAAGCCTGGTGGGGTGCCATCTATGGGGTCGCACAGAGTCGGACATGACTGAAGTGACTTAGCAGCAGCAGCAGTAGCAACTAAACGGCAGGAGCAACAGAGTAGTATTGAGCAGAGTTCTCTGTGCTATTAAGTAGGTCCCTGTTGATAATCTATATTAAATGTAAGCTTTTTAAAAAAAATACAAATAAGACTATGCTATTTCAGTTACTAAAGCACTCTGACAATTCCCCATTAATATAATAATACCAAGTTTCTTAGGATGATAAAAATCTTAGAGCAAAAATCAAATTTCTTAGGATGGAAATTTAGAATAAATACCAAATTTTTTAGGATGGAAAAATCTACGGCTTAATCTGTAAATTGCCATAGTTAACTTAATTTATAGCTTAAGTTAACCAGGAAGTTGGGGTTCTCTGGTGGCTCAGACAGTAAAGAATCTGCTATAGGCAGATTATAGATGTGGGAGACCTTGGTTCAATCCCTGGATTGGAAAGATCCTCTGGAGAAGGAAATGGCAGTCCATTCCTGTATTCTTGCTTGTAGAATTCCACGGACAGAGAAGCCTGGTGGACTCCAGTTCATGGGATTGCAGAGTTGGACGCGTCTGAATGACTAACACATACAATGTATAAGTTAAATTGCTTAATTTTCCTGAACTATTTTTACTAATTTAGTAATATAGCACTCTGTGACCTCATCCACACATACTATTATTCTGTACTTTCATTTATATTTTGCTCCACACCTAGAATTCTTGTTCCAAACCCTTTTGCTTAGTTATGACTCACTAATAGGCATCTTTGCTTATAGAAAACTTCCTCCCCATGTTTGCCCTATTTCACTGATTCCATGGTTCACCATTCCTTTCTTTAACACTCATCATATTATTTTAAATTATTAACTTGTCCTTTTCCTAGACTTAGAGTCTTTGAGAACAGAAACTTTGTGGTAATCATGCTTTGTGACCATTTTTTAGCCTAGAGTCATTTACACCCAAGAAGTGGTTGAACCAAAATCTAATACACCAGTCATCATTCTTTTCAAAGTTTTGTGTGTTTCCTATGTGTTTACTTTATTGTCAGTAATTGGTGCTAAATTTTCTTGAGTTGCAAGAATGTAACATAGAGACACATCACCAGAGTTATGCAGAATTATCACTAATACCATTGGCTGAATAGTTCATATTTTATTTTTGAGCAAATAATTCATATTTGCTTTTGAAATCCCTTTTCACATAACCCATCTGACATTTATCCCATTAGCTCATCAATTTAGAGTGTAGATTTTTGTTTTTGGTCTTTTAGACTAAGCTCCACAAACAGGAGGAGAGTGTAGCGTCTTATATACCGTTTCACTTCCAGTGTCTAGAGCTGGACCTGGCACATGATTTCTGCTCAGTAGATATTTTTGAAATATATCGAATTTATTATAATACAATTGGGAAACACTGATGGACTGAATGCTATGATTTTTCCCTAGTCTTGCAGAATGTTATGTTGCTTCTTTCTCCAGTTTGCAGAGGATGTTCTGATCTTATCTATAGGGGAGGCCATGGAACAACAGGAGAACCACAGCTGCATCACCTCAGGTTTGGTGTTGTGTTTCCTCAATTCCTTTTATATTTTTCTAATTCCCTCCAATTACATTAGAACACAGTTAACTCACATACAGAAGTTAATTTTTTTTTCTTTATTTTCACTTTTTCCATGGCAGGTATTATCTGTGGGAATGTGTCTGTAGCTTTTAGTTTCAGTGCATGTAAAAGTATTCATATTGCCAGCTGGCTTTTTTACTTAATTTCACAATCAAAAGTTTATGAAATGTAGCTTTGAATATTTTATAGTAGCAGATACCTGCTACTGTATATATATTTTCGAATCCTATAACTATTAACAGCAATCTTTTTTCTAGTATAAATTATTCTTTTTTAAATCTTATTGCTTATCATTGTGATTACATTAGTCTGTGATATTAATTGATTTCATCTCTTTATATTTGTTGCATCACAAATACTGCCTAAGGTCATTACAAACTTTTCGTTTCTGAGTTGGAAGAGTTCTGAAGATATTTTTGAGATTTTAAACAGCTAAGTGATATAGCTGTAATTTCTGCAACAGGAAATTTTTTAAAATTCACTTAGTTGTTTCTGTAATTTTTATTCAGTGTTAGTATTTGAAAGATAGCCAAGACAAAGTGAACATTTTATGAGAATAACAAAGTGGTATTTTTCACATGCTAAGGAGAAGGCGATGGCATCCCACTCCAGTACTCTTGCCTAGAAAATCCCATGGATGGAAAAGCCTGGTAGGCTACAGTCCATGGGGTCGCAAAGAGTCAGACATGACTTAGTGACCTCACTTTCACTTTTCATTTTCATGCATTGGAGAAGGAAATGGCAACCCACTCCAGTATTCTTGCCTGGAGAATCCCAGGGACGGTGGAGCCTGGTGGGCTGTCGTCTATGGGGTCGCACAGAGTCGGACACGACTGAAGTGACTTAGCAGCAGCAGCAGCAGCAGCAGCATAATGACAGAATTAAATACTTGTGTATTTAATATATGTAGTCACAATCAGAGTGCACCTTTTCTTGAAGAAACAGCACAATACATTTCTTGTATTCTCATTTTTCTCACTCTAGTTAGAAAAATCTGTTATCTAGACCTCTGTTTCATGTACTTACATTTTAATTTTATCCATTGTTCTTAATTTGCATATCAAATATATAAAATGAGATAAGTGAAAAACACTATAGAAAGCAAAAAATTAAAAAGTGAAAACCAATATATTTACCTTTAAATTGAAAAATAAATAAATGTATACTAGATTTAGGGCATTCTTCTGTGCCTTTGGTACCTTCTAATTTGGGCTTCCCAGGTGACGCTAATGGTAAAGAACACACCTGTCAATGCAGGAGATGTAAGAGATGACAGTTTGATCCCTGGATGAGGAAGATCCCCTGGAGGAGGACATGGAAACACTTCTGTATTCATACCTGGAGAATCCTACGAACAGAGGAGCCTGGTGGGCTACAGTCCATAGGGTCGCACAGAGTTGTGCATGACTGAAGCAACTTAACAGGCACACACGCTTTCTAACTTACACTGGAGACCCTTATGTAACAACGATTATCTGTTACTGACTAGAAAAAGATGATTATTAGATGAGTGAGCGAATCTATATATAGTTACTAATCCTATATGTCATTTTAAACATGAGTGCCTAAGATGACTGTAACATTACTACAAACAATAACCATTAGTCTTATAATGGTCCTTATAGGTGACATTTTCCATGGGAATGAAACTTAGACAACAAGAACCTTAGCCCTGCTTTCTGCTGTCTTATTCAGGGATTTAGCATATAGGTCACCACAGAAACATCATTCCCCAGTTCAAACTCATAAGTAGAGCTCTATATATGTAGTAGATGTATGCCCTCTGATTTCCTATAGTTTCTGTCTTTTTTTTTGGGTGGTAAAGTCATCATGTATTACCTATAACAAATTCATGGAGTTTTGTTTGGCTTATTTAAAAGCCTTTTCTTCCAAACTTCTATAAAAATAGAGACTATAAATTAGTTAGCATGGATTGCCCATGGCAGCACATTTTTTTAATGAAAATTTTCATTGTCAATGGATTTTATGCAGAGCCTTCAGACGTTGTTCAAATCACCAGCAGTCAATTTAACCATGCTAATCTTTATACCTGAGGGCCTAATTCTTAGAAAAGCTCTTGGCATGTTTTCATAGACTACTCATAATAATTATATGAATGAATTGTGGATTTAGTTGTCTGTATTATAATCACCTCATTTTATGTTTTGGAAAACGGAAAGTTACTTTCCCCCAATTACACACCATGTACCCACACACAAATAACCATAATCTTTTGGAAGAAGGTTCTGAGCATCCATCTGAAATGAATAAGTATTTCTTTGTAAAGATAATATTAAAAATAGAGTGTGTATACATTTGAACGAAACTGGTACAGCTATAAACTTGCGCTCTCTTTGACCATTTTACACAATTGTTTACGGTTTTATAAGACATACATAGTTACCATAGCAACAACTCAGAATAAGCAAGGTTTAAAACTTATTCTACTCCATCAAAGAAAACCACTTTAACAAAGTGTGTGGCACACATTATAGGTTGAAGTTGAGTTTTTATCTTATTTTTTCTGGTAATTCTGTTCCATAAATCATAGCTGGTCTGTTAAAATTTATTATCTTGAAAGGAAAATATAGGCCAATCGTTAAGTAGTTTAACCAAGTAGAATAGACTTAAACCACTTTATACAAATAGTTCTCCATAGTGCTGGAGCTGCTGTTCAGGGAAAAAGTTGTTATAACCTCTATGATTGTGTTTTTTCTTATCATTCTCTAGTTGTTACAATGGAAAATTAAATTTGCTTCAAATCTAAATCCCTGATTCCATATCATTAATGTTTGTTTCTAGGAGACACAAAACTTTATTAAAAGAGTACAATGCACAGCCACAAACAAAGATATATAAAATGAAATCTCTGATCATAGGATTTTATAAGAAAGCAGGAAACATAAGGCAATCTGATATGTTTACCAAAACTAAAAGTCTAAAATGGTGTGTACTAAACATTATATAAGTAGGATGGTCCATAAGTGCTATTGGTGGAGAGAAAAGAATCTTTCCTCAAGACAGTGTGAGCATGCAAGGCAACATAACCTGCAGGTTTGATTGTCCTGATCTCCAAAAGTGTGTGGGATTTGGTTGTTCAGTGGTTGGTAATTCTGGCTAAACAAATAATCAACTTAAAAACAAACAAACAAACATAAGATCCATCCCATAACAATAAAATAATGCAATAAATCTGGAGCCCATGGAAAGGCAGTTTTTAGGGTCCCTAAGTAATATATGCAACTCATTAACATTATATAAGTAGGATGGTCCATAAGTGCTATTGGTGGAGAGAAAAGAATCTTTCCTCAAGACAGTGTGAGCATGCAAGGCAACATAACCTGCAGGTTTGATTGTCCTGATCTCCAAAAGTGTGTGGGATTTGGTTGTTCAGTGGTTGGTAATTCTGGCTAAACAAATAATCAACTTAAAAACAAACAAACAAACATAAGATCCATCCCATAACAATAAAATAATGCAATAAATCTGGAGCCCATGGAAAGGCAGTTTTTAGGGTCCCTAAGTAATAATAATATGCAACTCATGTTAAGGACCACAGAGATAAACATATAAAGTGATCATATTCTTGAAGCAAATTCTTGAAGAGAGGGAAATATATTTAGTACACTTTAACAGAAAGTTTACAGTGAACAATCCAAAGTATCCTAAGAAAAGATAGATTAATTTTGGAACTGAAGATAGGGTACTAAAAATATTTATTCATAAAAACATAGATTTTCAAGAAAGTTGGCAAATAACAAAAGGAAAAAGGAAAAGGAGGATGAACACAAAATGTCAATTAGTCGCAAGCATAAAGTGCAAGTTTACTTGCTCACTAGTGTCCAACTCTTTGTGATCCATGGACGGTGCTCCACCAATCTCCTCCTCGGTCCATGGGATTTTTTTCAGGCAAGAATACTAGAGCAGGTTGCCAATTCCTCCTCCAAGGGATCTTCCTGACCCAGGGATTGAACCCTTGTCTCTTGCATTGCAGGCAGATTTTTACCTGCTGAGTCATTGAGGAGACCCAATTAGCCATATATCATATCATGTATAACATTTTGATTGCTACTTTGTATTTTATATAATATGCTGAATTTTTGTGAAATTCTATCTTGATTCAGCCTTTTGCATTTAGCTGAACATGGCATTCATGTTCTTTTTCATATCTCCATAATGACTTGCTGGGACACATTTCCAGAGTGTTCTAGTAACACGGAATGCTGATATTCTTAAAGAAAAATTATTCTTTCACAAAACATACCTTAGAAATATCTTAGCTGGATTCTAAAATTTTACAGTTTGACACTTGAATGAACTGGCTGGCTACACTGGACGTTTAGTATATTCATAGCTTGGTTTTCTTCAGAGCTCTCCTAAAATATACATAAAATAGCTATGTAGCCAGGATCTCTTTAAGAAGAGGGCGATGACTTATTCCATTTGAGAGCCACTTAGCAAATCTCTCCTTTCTGATCAAGAGTCACTTAATGATTAGTTAACATACAGCCTACTTCCTGCTGAATAGTGGGGATGTTTTCCGTTTAGTGAGTAAAAATATTCAATATAATACATATTACCCAGTTCTGATCATACAAAGGACGTTCACTACAAGGATGTGAAATATCCAAATAGGTCCTAAAAATCCTCCATGAAATTAATCTGATATTCAGGGATATCAAAGCACTTCAGATTGAAATCAATTTATGTGCATCCATTTGCTCGAGAACTTTTTTTTTAATATCAGACATATGATTCTATACTTATTGTTTTAAAATATTTCATTTGTTACTGTGTCTACTCTTTGTTAATAAGTTAGTTTAGAGTGACATAGCCTGATCCAAACCATAAAAGAGCCATAAATTTACATTTTATGACAGGAAACAATATTTCTGTATTTCTTAAGTTTGTGCTCATTCAAATTTGGTGATGGTAAGTGGTCTTAATGTATTTTAAATACACATATATGCACAATATGGTAGACCTTTAACAATATCTTTTAAATAAATAACATTCTTTTTAAGTTGAAGGTAGTTTTATTGGTTTAGTTCAACTGCTGGATTGCCTAAAGAATGTGTCCTTCATTTGAATGCTTAAAAACATGAAGAGGTTGGATTTTTCAGTAGTTAATCACAAAGAATATGACAGCTTAAGTATTACAGTCAAAGATCTTATACTTGTTTATGAAAATCTAAATTCAAAATCTTTGCTTCCTTAATTTCTGTCAGTATTAGCTAATTATTAGTATGAAACATTAAAGAAGGATATGCGATTTGACCAGTTAATTGATTTTTAGAATCTTTAATTTCGTCTTTATCCTTACTCTTTCAAAGATTACCTTCACCTTGTATAAGTTTCAACAGCACATAAAAAAGCAATATGTTGCTTACTTTAAAGACAATTATTTCAGTAAAACAATGTTAAGGCTTTGTGGACCCAGAATCTGGGCCACATGGTATCACTTTGAATCCAATTTAGACAAGTTTGACTAATCTCACCCTGCCTAAAAGAACTATAAATATTAAACTGTGACTAAAAGCTCTTTGTGATGTTCCAGTCTCCTCTTCAGCTCCTTTCTCCCCTTCAGTTAAATTTGCAACAGCTTTACATCTGGCAGGTGACTTGATCCATGATCTACCAGATAATTCCCAATTCTTCAAACTCGGTACAGTGCTTTTTTTTGTCATGCATAATCACAGTTCATATTTACTTTCAGCCTTTTCCCAAAGTATTGCTAAGCATTTTAAAGACTATCATCTCTTTTCACAATATCCTAATCTTTTTTTTTTATTGTATAAACTTGATTCTTTTCATTTTATGAGAGTAGACTGTCAAAATAGAAGTTAAATGTGTGCCTCCATTCTCAGAAGAACAAGGAGGGCTGACTTTTGACCCTTACATAGAATATTGAGTAATTTTATCTCAGTTGTGCATATGGCAAAAACAGGTAACTGAATATCAGAGGATGTGATATGTTACAAGACTCAAAAAGTTATTCAGCTGATATTTTCTGGTAGAATGCATCTTCTTGAGGCTAGACTATTGGTGAAGACATTGTACAAAAATTAAAGTTATAAGTGAAACTTCCAACTTCCTTTTCTGAAAGGCATTAATTTAGGGTATTGGCACATTGGATAATTTAGGGTTTGCCATCAACATTATCACAAAAAATAAATCTTTCAAGTTATTACATTCATCAAAATTGTTTTTTACAATTTTTTTCCTCTACAGTTTCTACACTTCTTTTGTCAAAGTCCATTTTTTAAAAGTTGGAGATTTAGCCTGAAGATGCATATTGGCACAATTCCCTCTTGTTTACTTGTCAATTCAGTTATTTATCCCTTTTGCAATTAATGAAACCCCAATCCAAACGATAAGTATTATCATTTCTTTTCTAACATCTTGATGCCTGAACAGACTCAAATATCAAAATAGCTGCTAGCATTATAGGTAAGTTAATGCTGAAATATATTGCTGATTCTGGCAAACCTCAGCTTCATTATTTAATTTAAAGATATGTGATCATTTATCCATTTTTTTCAGAAGACTGAGCTATTGAATTTGGCATGTAAATATAGCTATTTTCTCTGGGAATTCTACCAAAAAAAATTAAAAGAGGTACAAGGTTTGCTTAGTGGTACGAGTATAATTTAATATAAAACTTTTAATCTTCTTGGTTTTCTTTGTGATATGACTCTGGATTTTTGGAGAAAGCCTCCCTTGATCTATTTCGAGCAACGGAGGCATCTAGATCAGTAGCCCTTAAGGAACACCCACATTTTTCAGATCATCAAAAGGTACACATCAATGTGTGAACGTATCCCCTCCAAAGAACAAAGAGGGAGTTCTACAGAGCTCACCTGATTGTAGCAGATCTGAAGGACAGCATTTGACCCTGTTTGAAAAAAGAGAGAGAGAGAGAGAGAGAAAGCAAAGAAAGAGGAAAGTTAAATAAATAAAATACCACTATCAAACTGCAAAATTGTTCCTGATTGATGGATGCAATGCATTGACTGTGTGTGTGTGTGTGTGTGTGTGTGTGTGTGCATGTGTGATATTTGACATATCCTGAAAGGAACATAAAATATCCTAAGTTCATCTATAAACTCTGTAGTTTTGTGACCTGCCACAAGGTTTCACTTGTGTCATTAAATTTACTGAAAGTGTTGAAGGAAAGAAAACTCAAGGGGACCACAGATGTTTGCAGTTTTCAATTTGCAGGCTGTTGTTTAACACATACATGATTTTAGTTGATGATTTCTTTTCATAGATGCTTTCAATCAGTATTGTATATAATTAGCAGAAGATTTGTAATTCCTCTGACCTGTTTGGGGTTAGATTAAGTGTGGATGGTCTATATTTCTATTGTTGGTCTTTGCATTACAAGATTTTATCCTATAATTTTCTGTACATTTTCATTTCTCCTATCTGATTAGTCCCTTAGCATCAACGTTAGTTAATATCATTGTTTTGAGGGAAATGTCCTAATTACCTAGGACACAGCACATATTGGATAGGTTAACATTTTGGGCACACAGTTATAATAGACATTAGAGGACACTTTCAATTGCTATAAAAAGTTAAAACTGATCCTTAAATATACTGATCTTTTAGTGGATTGTATATAAAATTTTTTGAAAGATTTGGTGCAAATATTTTATATTTTGATGTAGGAGCCTTTCCTAAGTAAACCTATTAGAAAAACCACATACAACGGAAAAAAGGGGAAAATGCCTAACTGAATTTTTCAGTGAGAGCATGTGAAACTATTCAATAAATTAATTTACCAAAATGATTACTTCTTAGCATATGTGGACATTGATTTGAGGAATCTAGGTTAATAACTGATAAATAGCAGTTTAGTCTTGCATATTCAAGTTGATGGTTGATTTCAGTGACCCTCTTTACTTGAATTCACTGGAAACAATTGATTTAAATGAAGTGAGCCAATAGATAGTTAATAGTCAGAGAACAGGATTTCCAAATGTCTAGTCAAGGATAAAATTAACTTATTTAACATGTATTTTCAGTTTAATGTGTTCTCTTTTATTATGGAAAGAGAGACTGTTTACAAAATAGGTAACTTCCAAATTTTTCTGGTTTTAATTTTAAACCTTGATCTTACAAACCAAAAATAGTTTTAGCACTAAATTTGAGGCATCAGTGAAATGACATGCAAGAACAGTGAGGAGGGAAACCTGAGACTTTGAGAACAGAGAAATACAACCAGGGAGCATGTGTTTGACAAAAATCCATAGGAACTGGGGGTTTCACATTTCACTCAATTCCATTATAGTCAACAAACCTTTGTGAAACTCTATACTGTGTGAGATACAAAGGTAGCTGTCAGAGTCACCATTTTTGAAATTTACCTCTTGTGGATGGTATTTGAAGGGGGAGGTACTGGGAAGTAACAGCTCATCACTTCTGCACCCACTAGAATGAAGGGACACATAGGTACTTTTACTGTATCTTCTGCAGGACTAAAATATTAAGATATCTATTCTGCATCATACAACATGAACAAGGCAAGTGTTTTGAATGAATGGAGTAAGTAGCTGCCTACTTGGTGTCCCCAACTTAATGCTCTTTGGGAGCGAGGCAAGAATCATTAATGTTGAAAGCAGCCAGCTAGAGTATCGTGCATGCATGCTAAGTTGCTTCAGGCGTGGCTGACTCTTCGCGGCACTATGGACTGCAGCCCTCCAGGCTCCTCTGTTCATGGGATTCTCCAGACAAGTATACTGGAGTGGGTTGCCATGCCCTCCTCCAGGGGATCTTCTCAACCTAGGGATTGAACCCACGTCTTTTATGTCTTCTGTATTGGCAGGCAGGTTCTTTACTAGTGTCACCTGGGAAATCCCTAGAAGATTAGATACATGGAAAAATCAGGCTTCTGGTTTTCACTCCTGGCTGGCTTACCTAAGATGTGATTTTTGGACAAGTCATTCATAAACTCTTTAGGTCTTGGCTTTCTGATTTTGTAAGCCCAGAGTATAAGCTATTGCTTATACTCACCTGCATTTGAACTGCAAAGTATATAATTTCTTTGGTTTAATCCAGAGAAAAAGATTTAAATTCAAGGTCACTTTCAAGACGATCTTCAAATATCCAATGAGTTGCATTTGAAGGACAATTGAGAGAACATCAGACTGAGAGATCATTGAACACGGGTAGAGAATGACAATGAGAAAGGAGCCTTTCTAAGATAGAACTGTGAAATGGAGAACTGAAGCCTTGAAAGAATGGGGAAATTTTAGTGAATTCTATAGGTAGCACTTAATGAGGCATCTCAGGCCTATATGAACATGACTCATATTGATGAAGGCAGGAATAAGTATATAACAAAAATTCAACTTGCTTTCAAGTAGTACAAATGAACAGCAGGAAATCTGATTGCAACATAGTCAATATATACTGCAGGATAACTTGGAGTTGTGTGTTAGTTTGAACATTCTTTGTCATTGCCTTTCTTTGGAATCGAAATGAAAACTGACTTTTTCCAGTCCCGTGGCCACTGCTGAGTTTTCCAAATTTGATGCGTATTGAGTGCAGCACTTTCACAACATCTTCTTTTAGGACTTGAAATAGCTCAACTGGAATTCCATCACCTCCACTAGCTTTGTTTGTAGTGATGCTTCCTAAGGCCCACTTGACTTCACATTCCAAGATGTCTGGCTCTAGGTGAGTGATCACACCATTGTGGTTATCTGGGCCATGAGGTTTTTTGTACAGTTTTTCTGTGTATTCTTGCCCCCTCTTCTTAGTGTCTTTTGCTTCTGTTAGGTCCATACAATTTCTGTCCTTTATTGAGCCTATCTTTGCATCAAATGTTCCCTTGATATCTCTAATTTTCTTGGAGAGATCTCTGATCTTTCCCATTCTATTGTTTTCCTCTGTTTCTTTGCACTGTTCACTGAGAAAGGTCTTCTTATCTCTCCTTGCTATTCTTTGGAACTCTGCATTCAAATGGGTATATATTTCCTTTTCTCCTTTGCCTTTAGCTTAGCTTAGATGTTCAAGCTGGATTTAGAAAAGGCAGAGCAACTAGAGATCAAATTGCCAACATCTGTTAGATCATAGTAAAAGCAAGAGAGTTCCAGAAAAACATCTATTTCTGCTTTATTGACTATGCCAAAGATTTTGACTGTATGGATCACAACAAACTGTGGAAAATTCTTGAAGAGATGGGAATACCAGTCCATCTGACCTGCTTCCTGAGAAATCTGTATGCAGGTCAAGAAGCAATAGTTAGAACTGGACATGGAATAACAGACTGGTTCCAAATCAGGGAAAGAGTATGGCAAGGCTGTATATTGTCACCCTGCTTATTTAACTTATATGGGGAGTACATCATGTGATATGACAGGCTGGATGATTCACAAGCTGGAATCAAGATTGCTGGGAGAAATATTAATAACCTCAGATATGCAAATGACACCACCTTTACGGCAGAAAGTGAAAAACTAAAAAGCTTCTTGATGAAAGTGAAAAAGGAGAGTGAAAATGCTGCCTTAAAACTCAATATTCAGAAAGCTAAGATCATGGCATCTGGTCCCCTCACTTCATGGCAGATAGATGGGGAAACAGTGGATACAGTGACAGACTATTTTTGGGGGTTCCAAAATCACTGTACATGGTGAATGCAGCCATGGAATTAAAAGATCCCTGCTCCTTGGGGGAAAAAAGCTATGGCCAACCTAGACAGAATATTAAAAAGCAGAGATATTACTTTGCCAGCAAAGGTCTGTCTAGTCAAAGCTATGGTTTTTCCAGTAGTCATGTATGGATGTGAGAGTTGGACTATAATGAAAGCTGAGCAGCAAATAATTCAAAAGCAAAAGAGAAGACTCTTTAGAGTTCCTTGGACTGCAAGGAGATCCAATCAATTCATCCTAAAGGAAATCAGTCCTGAATACTCTTTGGAAGGACTGATGCTGAAGCTAAAACTCGAATACTTTGGCTACTTGATATAAAGAAAAGACTCATTGGAAAATACCTGATGCTGGGAAAGATTGAAAGTGGGAGGAGAAAGGGATAACAGAGGATGAGACGGTTGGATGGCATCACTGACTTGATGGACTGGAGTTTGACTAAGCTCAAGGAGTTGGTGATGAACAGGGAAGCCTGACATGCTGCAGTCCATGGAGTCACAAAGAGTTGGACATGAATGAGTGACTGCACTGAACTGAGCTTGGAGTTCAGGCTAATCAAATGGAATAGGAAGAGATGGGCAAAGCTTTTCTAGAGGAAGTCTAAAATTTTCCAATTTGCATTATGTCATTGGGAGTTTTAAAAATTCTACTAGTGTTGATTCATTCATACAACTTTACATTAAAAAAAAAAAAAAACCTCATTTGTGTGTGCTCACTGATGTCTGGCTCTTTGTGATACCATGGACTGTATCCTGTCCATGGAGTTTTCCAGGCAAGGATACTGGAGTAAGTTGCTGTTTTCTACTTCAGGGGATCTTCCCCACTCAGGAATCAAACCCATGTCTCTTCTGTCTCCTGCACTGGCAGGCAGATTCTTTACACTTCACCACCTGGGAAGCCCACACCTTAAAAATGAAACAAACCAAGGATAAGCTACACATTTTATTATGACAATATGATAAAAGAGAATTTTCCTCCAATTGGATGGTGTAATATCTAGCACTGATGAGGTAATGTAGATTTCCCTAATATGTAGCTTAAACAGCAGTAGTTCTTCAGTGATGAACAATTTTGTTTGCCTTGCTCTTTGACAGTTTTTAATTTCACCCATGCCTAAAACACTTTCTATGTGAAAGTATGAAACACTTTTTAGAAAACATTTAATATGCTGGCAATGAGAACAGCCTATTAGAAATGACAGATCATTGGAGTCAGGAAACTCCACACTCTTCAGTTACTAGAATAGAGTTGAAAGTTGCCTTTATTTTAGAACTTGAGTAGATGTTGCATATAGGACAGTTGCTTCAGAGGTTTTTAAGTAGTTGCCTTTGGTGACCTTACTTTCAGCTATTCATGTGCTGAAATGCATTTGTTTATCTAGAAGCAAGTAAAATGAAATTCCCGAATGAAACCAGACCCATATTCTTCTCATTCCTGAAGGGGTCTCACCAATCTGTTTCATCTGCAACTAAGAGTTTCTTAAGGCTTATGTGATTGTTAAAAGTAAGCTAATTCAACCAATTACTAGCCATTATAAATTTCCAGATTTTTAAATTGCATAAATGAAATTAAAAGCTCAGAAAGAGTGAGGTTTTTCATATATCACTTAGACAACATTTTTCTCAATACATTCATGAAAAGACTATGCTGTGATAGAGATTCTTTGCTTGACCCAACTTTAGTCAGACTCTTGGAACTTCTGCTGACTCTTCTGTGCTCTGCTTTGTAAAAGTCTAGTTTTATCAAGAACACTGCTAAGTTAGTTTAAACAGTATTCACCACCCTGATGTTTGATTCATTTCTGCATGTTTCACCATCTTCCAAGTGATGTCTGTTCATTCTGACCTGCCCTCAGCAAACAACTTCTTTTTGGTTGGTGTAGACAGAATTTCTCTTGCCTTTTATGTTTCCTATTAGTAATTTTCTATCATCCAATCCTTCTACTTTCACTTCTTGGCTATAAATTTCCACTTGCTTATCCTTTATTGAAAATTGTACCTGACTTTATTCTAAGGTCTCTTTTCCCTACTGCTATAGTCCTTAATAAAATGTATTTTTGCTGCTTTAATGACTAACCAGCTCTGACTTTTCTTTGAGTGTTGTGAGCTTGCTTTATCCATGTACTTCAAAAGAGTCATTAAATTATGTCTGACTCTTTGTGACTCCATGGACTACAGTATGCCAGGCTCCCCTTTACTTCACTATCTCCTGGAGTTTGCTCAAACTCATGTCCATTGAATCTAAACCACATTTTTTATACTTATTACCTTATCTAGTGAAAGACATGGGGCTTCCCTCAGTAGCTCAGTGGTAAATAATCTGCCTGCAATGTAGGAGATGCAGGAGAGGAGGGTTCCATCCCTGGGTCAGGAAGATTCCCTGGAGGAGGGCATGGTAACTCACTCCAGTATTCTTGCCTGGAGAATTACAGGGACAGAGGAGTCTGGTGGGTTACAGTTCATACGGTCACAAAGTGTTGGACACAATGGAAGAGACACAAGTGCATGCACACACTTTGAGAGAGTCACAACATATATAAGTAAATAAACATACAATCATGAATAGTATCCAAATTTAGAATGGGTGCCTCCTGATAGTCATGTCAACAGAATGCAACCTCTTTAGCAAGCATGAATTCAGAGTCAATTTTTGTGTAAAAATCTATGTTAGTACCATATGTCTAGTACATCAAATCTGGTTAGAAATTCTAGGAGGTGGTTTATCTTGGTGTTGGTGCTGGTGATCCAGCGTTGAGTAATACAGAAGTTCCAGGCTTGATGGAGCTTATAATTTAGTGGAACAGAAAGAGAAAATACAAGCAATTTGTTCAATGGAAAATATTGGTACAGATTTCAGTATGTATTTGAAGGAGGTATAGTATGGATTAATAATTTTTAAATTTTTATTGAAGTATAGTTGATTTATAATGTGTTAATTTCTGTAGTACAGCAAATGATTAAGTTATATATATATATATATATATGTATATATATATTCATGGATGCATATTAAGAATTGTATTTGTGAGCTTTTAAATAGATTATCAGGAAAAGCATCTTTGGATGATGTGCATATAAAATGACAGCAAAAGAAGAAAAAGAAGTCCAGTCACTTGAAGAGCTGTGGAAAGAATGCTATGGGTAGTGGATATAGATTTAGCACTTTTGAGGCATGGGGTTAAAACATGGCTACAGTATGTTGAATGAAGAGAAGAGAGGCAGGCAGTTTTAAGGAACACAATGCAGAGTCTTTCAAAGAGTTTGAAATTTTGTTCTTTCTGTAAAAGACAAGACAGGGATTTAAGCAAAGAGGTAGTGTTGTCCCGTTTATGCATAAAGAAAATTCTCTGCTTTGAGTTGAAGAGTGCAGGGGCCATGAATGGGAGTTTAAAGGAAGGGTGAGTATGGAGTGAGTTTAGGAAGCCTTCACTGCAAATCTGATAATGGTTGGATGTACCTCTGAGAAAGCCAAAAATTAGACATTACAAACAGCTAGGGAATTTAGCAGAAGAAATACTCAAAGCTGAAAAGCAGCCAGTAAGGTCAGCAAAAACCTGAAGAACCTGGGATGGAGGACACAAAGAATGGATGGTTTAAGTAGCAAATGGAAGGCCTGAATTTCTGTTTTATTTTATGACTAAAATGCTTTATTTTATGACTAAAATTCAACCTATATCTCAGAGGCAGAATGCATGAATCCTTAAATCATAACACTTATTTGTAACAATATAATCACAGGATTTCAGAGTATAATCACATAGAAGGAAAAATCCCTGATCCATGTTGATGGGTATAACATGAAGTTTAATGGCGTGAGCACTAGTTTAAGAAACAGATTGATTAAAAAAATTTCCCCAAGCTACACTGTATTATAGTAAACAGGTTATAATTCTTCAAATTGAATTGTTTTAAGGAGCACTATATTTAAAAATATGGACTATTGAAACTAAGTATGAAGCTAAGATTGGCTATGGGAGCCAGTGAATCTAGTCCTAATGTCATGCTCCTTATCTCTTAGAAATAGAGGCATCAGCCTCCATAGACAGCCTCTGTGAAGAGCTGCCATCCCTCATGGAGGAATTTCAGTCTCTATGGAGACTGCCTCCATTTCAATCCTAGTCAATTACAGGTGAAAGGTATTCCATTTGCAGTCACCTAAGCCATAGAGTCCACCCGTATTTTTTTTTTCCTTTGTTCTTTCAGTCAAATGATATCTTCTTATCTAAGACTGAAAAAAAAAATCAGAATCGTGGTCATTTAATTTGAGCTCATTCAGTTCTGGTTACTCTTTCTCTTTTGTTTCAAATGGCAGCCTTCTCTGTAAATCAGATAAAGAACTGTATCATTATGCTATCATCTTTGAAAGCTCCATAATTGTAGCTTTTCTACCCAAGTCACTGAAATAAGACATCTAATTCTACACTAAATATAAATTTATTTCCAATTTTACCTGTTGTATTATTTACTTAGTGATAGTGCTTCCAACCTTTTTCAGAGGTGAGCCTATAGTATAAAGAACTGTTTTTTTAAATAACACATATTTTCACAGAAGACAATGAAAACTACATAGATTAGGGGTTACTCTTAGTAGTTCATCAATACTTCCCTATTTTTTTCTTAAGGACATAAAAGACAGATATTACTGATTTTGTTTTAAAATTAGTCCAAAAAGCTGGGGGAAAATCACATTGAATTAATTAAATCTAATTAATTTGTGTACTTATTAGAGCAATTAAGATGTGTATAAAATGAGCAAGGATAAAAAAAGAACAATAAACAATATGAAAATATTTACTGGGGATAATTTACTGCTGACAGTCTATTGCTGTATTTTTCTCTTTATCCTTGTTCCTCAAGAATACAGTGGCACTTATTATGACTGTTAACTTTTGTGATTTCAGGAGGCAAAAGCTCGATTCAAATAGACATTAACTGAAAAAAAAACTAATTAAATTTCTGTGGAGAGTCTATTAACTAATTTCAGACATGGCTACATCAAGGGGATTTTTCATTATTAAATCTTCTTTCTCCATTTTTTAAAATGATTTTTTCCATGAATGTGACTTCATACTAAGGCAGATGATTCCTTTGAGGTACCATTATGCCTAAGAACATCTTCAAGTTTTCAATCTAAAACTCTGAGTATGCATAAATATTTTATTTCCTTCCAGTTTTATTGAGATATAATTGACATAGGGCACTGTATAAGTTCAAGGTGTACAGCATAATGATTTAACTTACATGCAGCAGGAAATGACTATCACAGTAAACTTAGATGAATATCCATAATCTCATACAGATGGGTTTCCTTGTTGGCTCAGATGGTAAAGAATCTGCCTATCAATGCAGGAGAATTGGGTTTTGTCCCTTGGTCGAGAAGATCCCCCAGAGAAGGAAATGTCAAACCACTCCAGTTTTCTTGCCTTGAGAATTTCCATAGAGTCCACCCGTATTTTTTTTTTCCCTTTGTTCTTTCAGTCAAATGATATCTTCTTATCTAAGACTGAAAAAAAAAATCAGAATCGTGGTCATTTAATTTGAGCTCATTCAGTTCTGGTTACTCTTTCTCTTTTGTTTCAAATGGCAGCCTTCTCTGTAAATCAGATAAAGAACTGTATCATTATGCTATCATCTTTGAAAGCTCCATAATTGTAGCTTTTCTACCCAAGTCACTGAAATAAGACATCTAATTCTACACTAAATATAAATTTATTTCCAATTTTACCTGTTGTATTATTTACTTAGGTGATAGTGCTTCCAACCTTTTTCAGAGGTGAGCCTATAGTATAAAGAACTGTTTTTTTAAATAACACATATTTTCACAGAAGACAATGAAAACTACATAGATTAGGGGTTACTCTTAGTAGTTCATCAATACTTCCCTATTTTTTTCTTAAGGACATAAAAGACAGATATTACTGATTTTGTTTTAAAATTAGTCCAAAAAGCTGGGGGAAAATCACATTGAATTAATTAAATCTAATTAATTTGTGTACTTATTAGAGCAATTAAGATGTGTATAAAATGAGCAAGGATAAAAAAAGAACAATAAACAATATGAAAATATTTACTGGGGATAATTTACTGCTGACAGTCTATTGCTGTATTTTTCTCTTTATCCTTGTTCCTCAAGAATACAGTGGCACTTATTATGACTGTTAACTTTTGTGATTTCAGGAGGCAAAAGCTCGATTCAAATAGACATTAACTGAAAAAAAAACTAATTAAATTTCTGTGGAGAGTCTATTAACTAATTTCAGACATGGCTACATCAAGGGGATTTTTCATTATTAAATCTTCTTTCTCCATTTTTTAAAATGATTTTTTCCATGAATGTGACTTCATACTAAGGCAGATGATTCCTTTGAGGTACCATTATGCCTAAGAACATCTTCAAGTTTTCAATCTAAAACTCTGAGTATGCATAAATATTTTATTTCCTTCCAGTTTTATTGAGATATAATTGACATAGGGCACTGTATAAGTTCAAGGTGTACAGCATAATGATTTAACTTACATGCAGCAGGAAATGACTATCACAGTAAACTTAGATGAATATCCATAATCTCATACAGATGGGTTTCCTTGTTGGCTCAGATGGTAAAGAATCTGCCTATCAATGCAGGAGAATTGGGTTTTGTCCCTTGGTCGAGAAGATCCCCCAGAGAAGGAAATGTCAAACCACTCCAGTTTTCTTGCCTTGAGAATTCTGGGGGCAGAGAAATCTAGTAGACTGGAGTTTCAAAGAGTCAGGCATGACTGAGCAACTAACACTTTCACTTTCATTTAATTTCACAAAAATTTAATAAAATTATTATCCTGTTATGAGAACTCAGAATTTACTCTCTTTACAACTTGCATACATAAATAAGCACTGAATTGTATTTATCATGTTGCATACTACATTCCTAATATCTGTATATCTTATAACTGGAAGATTGTACCTTTTGACCACCTTCACTCAGTAACCCCTCCCTCCAACTTTTCAGCTCTGATAACCACAAATCTGATCTCTTTTTCTATAGGTTTGTATGTTTGTTTTTCAGTATAAATGACCTACAACTTTATGTTTGTTCTGTTTACACAACATAGTGATTTGGTATTTCTATATATTTAAAAATTATCACCATGATAAGTTTAGTCATAGTATGTCACCATATAGATATTACACCATTATTGACTATATTCCCTACATTGTACATATCACATCAGTGACTCATTTACTTTGCAGCTGGAAGTTTATACCTCTTAATCTCCTTCATCTATTTCTTTCCTCTCTCTTCCCTGCCCTCTGATAAACATTGGTTTGTTCTCCGTATCTATAACTCTGTTTCTGTTTTGATATGTTGCTTCATTCATTTTGCTTTTAGAGACCACATATATGTGACACTATACAGTATTTGCCTTTTAGTATAACTTATCTCAATTAGCCTAATACCCTCTAGATCCATCCACCTTGTCACAAGGAGCAAGATTTCACTCTTTTTTTTTTTTGGCTATATGTGTATATGAGGTGGTCAAAAGGTGCAATCTTCAGGTATAAGATACACAGGTAACAGGGATGTAATATGCAACATGATAAATATAACCTTCATGCTGCTTTTGTTATTTATGAAACGAATAAATATATCATATAGAATAAGCAGAGAAAGGAGTATGGACTAGATTCAGTTCAGTTCAGTTCAGTCGCTCAGTCGTGTCTGACTCTTCGTGACCTTATGAATCGCAGCATGCCAGGCCTCCCTGTCCATCACCAACTCCCAGAGCCTACACAAACTCATGTCCATTGAGTTGGTGATACCATCCAACCATCTCATCCTCTGTCATCCTCGTATCCTCCTGCCCTCAATTTTTCCCAGCATCAGGGTCTTTTCAAATGAGTCAGCTCTTCGCATCAGGTGGCCAAAGTGCTGGAGTTTCAGCTTCAGCATCAGTCCTTCCAATGACCACACAGGATCAATCACCTTTAGGATGGACTGGTTGGACCTCCTTGCAGTCCAAGGGACTTTCAAGAGTCTTCTCCAGCATGGCAGTTTAAAAGCACCAATTCTTCGGCACTCAGCTTTCTTTATAGTTCAAGTCTTACATCCATACATGTGGAAGAGTTCTTTTGCTGAGATAGTCATCAAAATAAGAAAGCTTAGACATGACACTGTTAACTCCTTCTGAAAAGGAGTTAAAAAGCCTGGATTTTTAATTTGTGTAAGATGTGACACTATTTTAAATGAGTGGAAATGGAGACATCAAGTGCTCTGGTTAGACACAATGAATTTGATATACCTAGCACACATATATGTAGTGGTAACAAGTTGCGAGTTTTATATTAAAATCCGGTCTTCATTCAGATAAGATGTAAAGGTTGGAGTTTAGTTTTGTTTTTTAAATAAGAATTACAGCAGGTTTTTTTATGATTTATTTATTTATTTTTGGCTATAATGGGTCATCTTTGCTGCGTGCAGGTTTTCTCTTGTGGGAAACAGACTACTCTCTAGGTGTGTTGTGTGAGCTTTTTATTGTAGTGGCTTCTCTTGTTGTGGAGCACAGGCTCAATTGTTGCATTCCAGCTCATGGACTCTAGAGTGTGGGCTCAGCAGTTGTGGTGCATGGGCTTAGTTGCTCCAAGGTATATGGACTCTTCCCGGACCAGGGATCAAATTGGTATCTCCTTCATTGCAAGATAGATTCTAACCACCAGACCACTAGGAAGCCACAGGGCTGGAGTTTTAAAGATGAAAATTTGGATTGTCAGCTCAAAATAAAACATATTTTTGTAGAAAACATTAAATTATAATTTTTACATGTTTTTGTTCTAAGCTTTTTCCCACTCTAAAATGTATTATTCAGCCTGAGACACAACCATACCAATGCCTTATTGAAATTAAAAGTGAAATTTTAATTTAAAATATTTTTATGGGCTAAAGCACAAAGAAATACAGGATTCTAAGTTAGATAATAACCCAAAAAATTTCAAAAAAATAGTGTTATTAGGAGCATTTACTTAATTCTTAGGACTATAAATATAACAAGAAAAAAGGTAAATTACATTAGATATGTAATTCTTAAATTCAAGACTTAAAAGTGTTACACTCAAGCCTTACCTTTTATTTTGTTTTAACTGATTTAAAAGTCCGTATTGCTTCAATTCTATAAATGTAAGCAATACAGTACTTCTCATGTTGCTAATGGAGCTTGAAATTAGGGCAGCAGCTTTTCTATCAGCATCATGATGATGTCAGCAATTCATATGAAAAATGAAACATAACCAGTACAAGTTTTACAGCCACAAAAATAGCCAGCTTTCCATATTTGAAACTGGCTGACCATACCCAATAATATATGGTGCAGGAAAAGAAAATATTCTTTTCTCTAGGCTTTGCAAAACCAATACCACATTTGTTGATGAAGAATCCTGTGAAGATATGCATTTAATAAAGGAAAACAAAACAAACAGAAAACTTACATTGGACTTCAAGATCTATATTGCAAAATTTAATGCCAGATCTAGGTCTATATATTATGGTAGCAAGTAGAGTTTGCTAATTACTGGCATTTGATCAATCCCACTTATAAAACTATTAATGACTTTTTCACAAAAATTATATTTTAGCCATGAATTATTCAATTTTTCTTATTTCATTTATAAAAATCATGCAATAACTCAATTTCAATCAAAAATATACTATCATGGCCAAAAAACAAAAATACTGATATAAATTCTCAAAATTTAGCTTTTTAGTTCCTCTTCTTAGGGAAGACATTGAGTAGTCTGTCCTGGGTCATGCCAGCTATTGCAATAGGGTGTTTTGATTGGCCAGGCCTGGGGTACATGCCTATCCCAACTGGTGAAGTGAAGTGAAAATCACTCAGCTGTGTTGGACTCTTTTCAACCCCATGGACTGTAGTCTACCAGGCTCCTCTGTCCATGGAATTCTCCAGGCAGGAATACTGGAGTGAGTAGTCATTCCCTTCTTCAGGGGTTCTTCCCAACCCAGGCATCAAACCATGGTTTCCAGCATTGCTGATGGTTTCTTTACTGAGTTACTAAGGAAGCATAGATTCTGCCCTATCCAAAACATGTAAAGATTCCCTGAGAGAATCATAAGAAGTTAGGGTTTTGTATCCAGAAATAGGAGAAAGAGATGCCACACAGGCAAATTCACCAGTCTCTGACTGGAAAATGCTGGGTTAAAGTTAAATAAGTTTGTCTCAGACTTCATATATCATCTATATTCTGTTAGAAGTGTGTCATTAAGTCTAGCCCACAGTTCCACATGAGAGTAATTATGTTTTTAGAATCCATTACTTGAAAAATATATGATGACAAAGAGCCTCTATGAATTTAATGACACTTAAAAATGAATTCATTTTTAAAATTCATGATAATAGTTTCTACAATACATTAAAAATACATAATGACATCTTTCCTCTGCAAGTAATGCTCTGGGAGCTTACGGATTTGTGAGCCTGTTTCAATTACTCTGATGCCCCCCAAACACAAATAAATTTCATGCCTTGAAAGTTAGTCATGGAGTCCAAGGTAGCCTACATACAATTTCAGGGGCTATTAAATAAAGAAGTTGCTAGGAAATGTTACAAGACTCTTTTATTGAGTTTTTGGTGTACTAGTATTAAATACTTCACGATCCAGGTGGGTGATGTGACTTCCAAC
Organism: Madoqua kirkii; assembly: GCA_006408675.1. Taxonomy (NCBI): domain Eukaryota; kingdom Metazoa; phylum Chordata; class Mammalia; order Artiodactyla; family Bovidae; genus Madoqua; species Madoqua kirkii. The sequence goes on from SJYC01142437.1 coordinate 27,998, forward strand.
CAAGTAGCTAATCTAAAAACTGCATTAAAAAATGACCGGGCAAATAGAGCTGAGGGCAGGGAAGCACCTACATTACACAATATTTTCTTTTAATCCTTTATTTTTCTAATTCCATCTTTTCTGTTTTCAACCTTTTAGTATATATACGGTGGCAAATCTGGGGAAAGAGCTTACCATATTAACAGGAAATGTGGACATTACATACATGTACACACAGAGTGGGACACGACTTAGCGACTGAACACACACACACATATACATATATGTACATCCTCCCCCCTCCCACAGTTTCTAAAGGAGGTAGCTTTCCTTTCAGGACAACCCAGAGATCTGTGCCATGTGAAATGGATTCTGGATCTGTTCCCCGTGACCAGGCTGCTTGGTACCTTAGCTCTCCTATCTGCAAAATGGAGGTTGCTTGTCTTTCCTGCCTTGCAGGAACGATGCGATTCCGTGTGTGCGGCTACAACCTCCCAGGAAGAGAAATGACCCCCCAGGGCTTTTGCTGAGAGGTCCCCAGTGCGGAAAATTACATTAGGTGCAGTCTTTTCCGAAGGGCGGTTTTGTTCTTGTTCTGAGCAATTGTTTCCGTGCTGGGAGTGCTCTGTCCTTTTAGCCGAGCAACAGGGCTCGGTGATTTCAGGACCAAGTCAGCGGGAAAGCGGCGGGCTCACTTGGCCCCTCCAGCTGCGCGCTGCTCGGCTTCTCAGCTTGGGCCACTTGGCAGGGGCTCGGCCGTCCAGCTATGGCGAGCGTCATACTTTAGAAACACAGCTTGTTCGGGAGGGAAGCACCAAACTGAAGCTGGGCTCGGCCCACCGAGGCCGAGCTATAATCCGGCCTGACAGTTGAGTCCCCTAGAAGGACAAACTCTGTAATCTAATTCTAGTCTAATTACAGGGGGGGGAATTTTTTTTTTTTTTTTAAAGAAGGGAAACAAGAAAAAGCAAAGGAAATGTAAAAATGATACTATATGTACAAGTGATCCAATGATACTATACCATGAACTATTTGTATTAAAGTCTGGAATGGTTTTCAAATAGTCAATTATTTGTAGGGAAAACCTTTAATTGGGAGGAGCAGGTAATTTTATATGCTTGTTAATGGAATCCAATTTTGTTTCCCCTGTTTTAAGAACGTAATGTATTAGTTACCTATTTTGTTAATTGTTTAATTTTTTTCTTTTTGGCCCGGGTGGAAGGAAACAGGGAGTCTTAACCACTGGACCACCAGGGAAGTCCCTGCTGTTTCAAATTTTAAATTTGATATTTAAAATTTTTATGACTCTATTTTGCTTTTTTTAAAATTTAAGATTAAAAAGCTTGTGGGCTGTGTGTGTGTGTGTGTGTGTGTGTGTGTGTGTGTGATTTTTAAGAACATCTCTTTTTTGAGGTAAATGAAAAGCTTGAGGGTTTACATATAATTTTTTCAGTTCTCAATTTCTCTTTGCCAGAATTATTAGATTTTTCAAATACCCTGAAAATTGCCTTAACTTGTCATGATTAGCAATTTTACTAAACTTTGTTTTTAGGTTAACATCAGATTGAGAAACCTATATGCAGATCAGGAAGCAGCAGTTAGAACTGGACATGGAACAACAGACTGGTTCCAAATAGGAAAAGGAGTACGTCAAGGCTGTATATTGTCACCCTGCTTATTTAACTTATATGCAGAGTACATCATGAGAAATGCTGGGCACAAGCATTCCAGCACAAGCTGGAATCAAGATTGCCGGGAGAAATATCAATAACCTCAGATATGCAGATAATACCACCCTTATGGCAGAAAGTGAAGAAGAACTAAAAAGCCTCTTGATGAAAGTGAAAGAGGAGAGTGAAAAAATTGGCTTAAAGCTCAGCATTCAGAAAACAAATCCCATCACTTCATGGGAAATAGATGGGGAAACAGTGGAAACTGTCAGATTTTAATTTTTGGGGCTCCAAAATTACTGCAGATGGTGATGGCAGCCATGAAATTAAAAGACACTTACTCCTTGGAAGGAAAGTTATGACCAACCTAGATAGCATATTAAAAAGCATAGACATTACTTTGCCAACAAAGGTCCATCTAGTCAAGGCTAGATGGTTTTGGTTTTTCCGGTGTCATGTATGGATATGAGAGTTGGACTATGAAGAAAGCTGAGCACCGAAGAATTGATGCTTTTGAACTGTGGTGTTGGAGAAGACTCTTGCGAGTCCCTTGGACTACAAGGAGATCCAACCCAGTCTATCCTAAAGGAGACCAGTCCTGGGTGTTCATTGGGAAGACTGATGCTGAGGCTGAAACTCCAATACTTTGGCCACCTTATGCGAAGAGTTGATTCACTGGAAAAGACCCTGATGCTGGGAGGGACTGGGGGCAGGAGGAGAAGGGGAGGACAGAGGATGAGATAGCTGGATGGCATCACAGACTCCATGCACGTGAGTTTGGGTGAACTCCGGGAGTCGGTGATGGACTGGGAGGCCTGGTGTGCTGCGATTCATGCGGTCGCAAAGAGTCAGACACAACTGAATGACTGAACTGAACTGAACATCAGATTGGGTACAATGTTGAGCAATTAAGGAAACTGACAGTACTGTTACAGTTTTTTTCACAGCTTATAAACTGACATTTGTGCATTCTAAGTCAGTAAGTCAAAATTTCCACTTCCATTTCATATTTAGGGAAATAAGATTTTGAGCTGATGTGCGTTTTCTTTTGTTTTGAGTCTGTTTTACCTTATAGCTGCAAAAGTAGGAAAGTAATTACTTACACATAAGTAATTTAGTTACTTAGCAAGCTTTCTGATCATATTATAGTAGCTTTTATTAAGTTCTCAAGTAAAGTAATTAGTGCAGGAAAGTCCTCAACTTGAACACTTCATTAGGTTCAAGATAATTGAAAAATACAACCAGTTTATGCCTGTACTCAAGGTCTCTATCTCTCCTTCTTTTTCTAGCTCTCTATCTGACAGTATAGGTGTGGTAACCTCTAAACATATCCCAGAAAATAAGTGCTATGTCCAAACTGCATTGTAAAATGAAGAAAAAAAAAATCTGGCCCTCGAAGGATTTAGAGGAAATTGCCATAAGGTTTGGTGACATTTCACTATGCTGTGACATTGTGACATTACCAACCTGGGTTGTTCCTCTACTTTATTTAATGCCCACTAACAATTGTTTGCTAGGTTGAAATCATTTGCTAGAATTCTAGTGTTTTTGTTTTTAAGGTGAATGCCAAAATTGTCAACAGGAAGCTTTTGCAAAATCCTCATGGTTGTCCAGAGAAAAACATGGGCATGAGAAACATGGCATGGCAATGTTTTAAATGTTTCCATAGTATGATGATCTTTGGTTGTTGTCTGTGAAAAATAGGGGGGGGCCTATATGTCACTGGGAATTTCCTTATTAAAGTATAAAGTTTCTAGTGTAGAACCAGGAGCAAACCAGATGTCTAGGCCACTAGCACTAATTAAGAAAAATGCTTTGCTTTGGTGGGGGAAAGGATTTCTGACAGTTTCTGGCAATGTGATCTGACTCTAGATGAAGGTTGCCAGCAAGGATTTTTCTTCCAAGTAGTCATTCCAAACAGCCTGGTGGATGGAGAGGGGAGGAGCTCAGAAATTGCTTTTAATTTATAAACCTTAAGCTCCTTTTCCTTTCACCGTTTTGTGCTTATCATCGGCTGCCCGTGAAGTATGCTTCCTGCAGATACCATCTGCCCTTGCTGGCACCTTCTGTCCTTGTTGGCACCTCCTGCCTGCTGTGTCCTGCCAGGTCTAGGATGGTGGTTCTCAAAGGGTGGTCAGGACTGCTGCTAGTTTGTAGGCTGCACTTGATGCACTAATGGCTGTTCAGTGCTACTGTGATGACTGCATTTTTCCTTGATTATATCTCTCACTGTTGTTTCCTCCTGGTATGCTGTGGGAAAGGGGATTCTGAGGCTGGGTGTTGGAGGAAACCATTTAAGAGGAGCAGCCCTGGAAGAGCGAAGCATGTTGCTGCTGGGTTGGAGCTTGGTGCTGTTTTCTGTTTCCTCCAAGGGCCAGCAAGCATCCTGCTCTTCTCTCTGCTCTCCAAGAGCCATGCACCCAGAGACTGGCTATAGTGTACTTTGTGTGTGTGCCAGTTGTGTCCAGCTCTGTGCAACCCTATGGACTGTAACCTGCCAGGTCTCTCTGTCCATGGAATTCTCCAGGCAAGAATTCTGGAGTGGGTTGCCATGCCCTCCTTCAGGGGATCTTCCTAACCCAGGGATCAAACCCTCATCTCTTGTCCCTCCTTGATTGTTATTTAACAGTGTGCCAACCTGGGAGGCCTGTAACATGCCTTACAAGGGGATAACTACACTGTTACCTCTCTGAACTCAGCTCCATTCCTCTCTCCTTGGCTCACTTGGCACCAGCTACCCTGACTATGCTTCAAATACACCAGCTACCTTCAGACACTTACAGGGCTCACTCCCATGCATCCTTCAGGATTTTGTTTAAATGTTATCTTTTCAGAGAATCTGTTCTTAGCCATTCTACGTTATAATCACTATCACTCATACATGTTTGGTTTTTGTCTTTGCATGTCACCATTTTACAAAATATATTGATAGCTTGCTCATTAATTATTAACTTAGGTTATTTGTATGTTAACTTATTATGTGTCTTCTCCCCCCAGAATATAAGATAAATGAAAATAGAGATTTTGTCTTTTTGTTCACTGCTTTATTCCCAGTACTGAGGACAAGGCCTGGCACTTAGTAGTTACTCAATAAATACTTTTAAAAACACAAATTAATGTATAGAAGTCCCATACTTGAACAGTTCAGTTGCTCAGTCATGTCTTATTCTTTGCAACCCCATGGACTGCAGCATGCCAGGCTTCCCTGTCTATCACCAGCTCCCAGAGCTTCTCAAACTCGTGTCCATTCAGTTGGTGATACCATCCAACCATCTCATCCTCTGTCATCCCCTTCTCAGCCTGCCTTCAGTCTTTCCCAGCATCAGGGTCTTTTCCAGTGAGTCAGTTCTTCCCATCAGGTAGCCAAATTATTGGAGTTTCAGCTTCATCATCAGTTCTTCCAATGAATATTCAGGACTGATTCCCTTTAGGATTGACTGGTTTAATCTTCTTGCAGTCCAGGGGACTCTCAAGTCTTCTCCAACACCACATTTCAAAAGCATCAATTCTTTGGTGCTCAGTTTTCTTTATGGTCCAACTCTTACATCCATACATGACTAATAGAAAAGCCATAGCTTTGATATATGGACTTTTGTCAACAAAGTAATGTCTTTGCTTTTTAATATGGTGTCTAGGTTGGTCATAGCTTTTCTTCCAAGGAGCAAACATCTTTTAATTTCATGGCTTCAGTCACCATCTGCAGTGATTTTGGAGCCCATGAAAATACAGTCTGTCACTGTGTCTGTTGTTTCCCCATCTATTTGCCATGAAGTGATAGGAAAGGATGCCATGATCTTAGTTTTTTGAATGTTGAGTTTTAAGCCAACTTTTTCACTCTCCTCTTTCACTTTCATCAGGAAGCTCTTTAGTTTCTCTTTGCTTTCTGCTGTAAGGGTGGTGTCATCTGCATATCTTCATATCGATAGCAGATAGGTTATCAATAACATAGGTTATCGATATTTCTCCTGGAAATCTTGATCCCAATTTAGAACCAGTCTGTTGTTCCATGTCTGATTGTAACTGTTGCTTCTTGAGCTGCATATAGATTTCTCAGAAGGCAGTTAAAGTGGCCTAGTATTCCCATCTCTTTAAGAATTTTCCACAGTTTGTTGTGATCCACACAGCCAAAGGCTTTAGCAGAGTCAATTAAGTTGAAGTAGATATTTTTCTGGAATTCTCTTGCTTTTTCAATGATCCAATGGGTGTTGGCAATTTGATCTCTGATTCTTCTGCCTTTTCTAAGTCTAGCTTGACCATCTGGACGTTCTTGGTTCACATACTTTTGGAGCCTTGCTTGGAGAATTTTGAGCATTAGTTTGCTAGCATGTGAGATGAATGCAATTGTGTGGAAGTTTGAACGTTGTTTGGCATTACCTTTTTGGGGAATTAGAAGGAAACCTGACCTTTTCAGTTCTGTGGCCACTGCTGAGTTTTCCAAATTTGTTGGCATACTGAGTGCAGCACTTTCACAAATGTTATTATTCCTGTAGAAACTGAGGTTCTGAATTTCTCTGTAATCACTGAAGGTTTCAGAGGTAAGACAGAGCAGACCTACATCCAATTAATGTAGTAAAATAAGGACCTCTGTAAGAAAACAAGCCAATGGATTAGATCATCTCACACTTATTCATCTTCTGTTGGCTGAACATACTTCTTAAAGCAGGGCCCTGCCTTGCTAGTCATCTGCCAGGAGTACATTGGTTACCTACTAGATCAAGCCCAACTTGAACTAAATGACCCATAATCTCCTTTTTCATATAGTGATCCCAGGTTATTTTCCTTTACTCCCTGTAACAAATGTGTTCTGGTAGAGAAGACATTCTTCCTTCCTTCTTAACTGCCACCCTTAACCCATTATACAGTTGTGTACTAGTCTCTGCCCTGCCTACAGTGACTTAACTATTTCCCCAATGCTATTCCTTTCAGGAATGATTGCCTCTCCTTTTTCTGTTCTGTCCACTTATTCACTTGCCACTTTATAAAGTCTGCTTGAAAATTACACTGTTTCTTCATATCCCTAGCCTTCAACAACTTCTCTCATTTTTCTTAATTACTTTTAGTTGTTAGCTACACCACACAATATTTATTAAGGTCTAATTATAGACTGTGCATGCATGCTAAGTTGCTTAGTTGTGTCTGACTCTTTGCAACCCCATGGACTGTAGCCCACCAGGCTCCTCTGTCCATGGGATTGTCTAGGCAGGAATATTGGAGTGGGTTGCCATGCCTTTCTCCAGAGGATCTTCCTGACGTAGTATTCTGTAATTGTTTCTAGTTTCAGTCTTGTTCTCTGAACAACAAGATAGTGTTTAAAGACATTTATGTTTTATACATTTTTTCTCACTAAAATGTAGATTTTGCACATTAAGAGAGATTTCACACCATTAAGAGATGCTCAACAAATACTTGCTTTTTAATGTGAATTTATTCTATAATTGTTTCTAGTTTCAGTCTTGTTCTCTGAACAACAAGATAGTGTTTAAAGACATTTATGTTTTATACATTTTTTCTCACTAAAATGTAGATTTTGCACATTAAGAGAGATTTCACACCATTAAGAGATGCTCAACAAATACTTGCTTTTTAATGTGAATATTTACTGAGTCCTGCTAGCAACCAAGGCATCATTTTGCTGCTAAGTCGCTTCAGTCGTGTCCGACTCTGTGTGGCCCCATATACGGCAGCCCACCAGGCTCCCCCATCCCGGGATTCTCCAGGCAAGAACACTGGAGTGGGTTGCCATTTCCTTCTCCAATGCATAAAAGTGAAAAGTGAAAGTGAAGTCTCTCAGTCGTGTCCGACTCTTCACGACCTCATGGACTGCAGCCTACCAGGCTCCCCCATCCATGGGATTTTCCAGGTAACAGTACTGGAGTGGGGTGCCATCTTACGACAGAGTGAAATGTAGTTTATCCAACAGTGGTTCCTTCCAATCTATTATTAGCTTTCTGCATCCTGTGTATAGATATAGTTTCAAAAAGTCACTAGAAGATTTTGCTTCTCTTTCATTATCTCTGAAATTTGAATTCTCACTTTCACATTGTGAAATGTTGGTATAAAGTAGTTTTGAGAACCTTGGTTGAAAAGGCATATTGTAGATATAAAGCATACATCTTCAGACAGCAAAATGAAAATGCAAGTACTTAAAATTTTGAAAGCAAAGCATAAGAAACCTTGGACAAATGGCAAGGCCAAAGAATTCATTGTTTCATTTCTGGGGCACTAGTGAAGATTGGGAAGTCTGTCTTTTGAAAGATCAGAATTTTACTGTTCTGTGCTACTGAAAATATTGGGTTTGCCAAAAAGTTCATTTGGTTTTAAATACAAATAAAACACATTTTTCATTTTCGCCAAGAACAGTATTGAACAACATATTCACTAACCAAATGAACTCTTTGGCCAACCCAATGCTTTGCTGCTTCCTTGAGGGAGTATTAATCTGTAAGGATTTGAACTTTGGGGCAGTGTTAAGCATTCATTAACATCAGATTAGAGGTGGCAAAATGATGAAAGATCTCCAGGTGACTTCAAATCAGGTGTCACGCTGCAAATCCTTCTTTTTGGCCATGATTTTACCAAGTGCAGGCAGCCAGTGAATGTGTTTTGGCAGAAACAAAAGAAGCTGAGAAGGTTAGGAGGCAGAAAGAAGCCCTGTCTCCAGAAACACTTGGACATAATTTCTTTGTTCAGAATCATACCATGTTTGGAGATGCCTCATTTAATGGCAAAAGTAAAACACTGCCATTCGTACAATTTAAAGAATGAAGTGCATGTGTAATTCCTAGCTTGCACTCTTTTCAAGGGTACTTTGGAGATGAGAGGGGCCGTAATCTCTTATTTGAGAAGTTTTTCTTTTGCTCTGTCTCTGAAGGAGAGCTTAAGCCCAGTGGGCAATAGTGGGTCTGACTGGGAACATTTTCAAGGTTTGTACTGCCAACCTGGAAACCAAATCTGTTCCAAGGTGAGGGTGGCTGTCAGTGGTAGAAACAGGAGGATGTTCAGTCAGTTTGCAAGCAGTGCAATGTACTGAGAAGGAGTGACAAGTAGCAGGTGGCATAGCCAAGGTCCTGCAGAGGCACCCAGGTGCCCCACAGGCTGGCAGAGCACTTCAAGACAGAGACTAAGTGCAGGCAGTCCTGGTGTGCAGGGGCCCATCCACCGAGCTGGGGGTCAGACTTGGAGTCCTAGGGAGCTGGCAGGGAGAAAGCTGGGAGACAAGAGAGAGGGTGCATAAGGAAAAGGCAAGCTGCTGAAAATGGAGCCTGAAGTGGCCACAAAAGGCTCACAAACACTGATAAAGATAGCTAACATTTACTGATGCTTAATATTTGTCAGGATAAGTCCCAAGTCCTTTCTCCACCTTCACGCTTATCCATCAATCCTTACCTGTGAGGCAGGTACTCTTATTGCCCCCACTTTCAGGGGAGGAAACAATCACAGAAAGGTCTGGAAGCATGTGCAGGATCATGTATCTACCAAGTGGCAGAGTTGGGCTTTGAACCCAGATAGTCTGGCTCAAAAATCTGTTTGCTGAACCTCTGGGCTAGCCCATCTCCAACTACTGTGTGTGTGTGTGTGTGTGTGTGTGTGTGTGTGTGTGTGTGTGTGTGCCCAGTCATGTCTGACTCATGGACTGTAGCCTGCCAGTCTCCTCTGTCCATGGGATTTCCCAGGCAAGAATACTGGAGTGGGTTGCCATTTCCTTCTCCAGGGGATCTTCCCCACCCAGGGATCGAATCTCCATCTCTTGAATCTCTTCCAGTGTCAGGTGGATTCTTTACTGCTGTGCCACCTGGGACACCCTCTCCAACTGCAACAGAGTAACTAAATCAGATTTGTCTTTTTAGCCTTTCGAAAGGGACATAAAACAATGAGCCAAAAAGATAATGAATTTGACTCGCACTTTTACTTTGTGATGCTTTGGGGAAATCACTTCATTTGATTTTACACCTGCAGACTAAATGTAATGTAATAGGAATTGCATTTACTATTTGCATTTACTAAGAAATGTAATAGAAATGCCACCTATTCCACAGATTCTGAAAGTGGAGTAATGGATATAAATTAATAACATTGTGTCTGGCAAGAACTTGCCACTCAAATGTGTTTTCTTTCTCTCTCTCTCTCATTGCCCGTTAATACAAAGCTCTTTAAATTCTTCTTGATTGGAAACAGGATTGTTCCTGGGTACAGAGCTGAACCAGGCTCTGGCTGATCAAGGTTCTTGAAGGCTATGGGGAGGGCATATGGCACCTGGAGGCTTTCTGCTTGCTTGGGTTAAACAAATTGCTTTGGCTTTTCTCTACTGGTTGTTCTTTTCTTTTAATTTACAGAAAATTTCTTGGCAAGTGCTTTCATATACAGTTAATTCAATTCATGAAACTGCATCAGAAATGTGTAAACTGATGCTCACTTTAGGAATGATGATTGACAGATTTAAAAATTGTGCTTTTATATAAATGTGTTGGGGCTTCCCTGATAGCTTAATTGGTAAAGAATCCATCTGCAATGCGAGAGACCTAGGTTCAATCCCTGGGTTGGGAAGATCCCCTGGAGAAGTTTCCAGAAAGACTCCCCACTCCAGTATTCTGGCCTGGAAAATTCCATGGACTGTATAGTTCATGGGGTCGCAAAGAGTTGGACACGACTGAGTGACTTTCACTTCACATAAACATGTTATCATGTATTATTTTCAATATTACTATCTTTAATTTACTTGTTAGTATTCAAGAGAACTAACTGTAAGTTTGAATTTCCATGATTATACTTGAATTTCAAAGCTGCTTCATCTTTCACAGTAGCCAAAGCATATCATATATGTTCAAAATCTGAAATATCCCATCTCCTGTCAAGTCATGGAAAACCTGCTTTGCCTCTCTTATTAGAAGCATCCACAGAATTTTGACAAAGGAATTCAATGATCATTGGGTCTCCAACAATTTTGATCTAGCTGCAAACTATATTTAGTGCTATAGCATATGTATTTTGTATTACTTAATTTTATAAGACAAATAGTGCACATCCACTGCAGAATAATTAGATCACATTATGCACAGAAGCAAAAGGTGAAAATCTCCCATCATTCTAGACCTAAATAAACACTGTTATATTTTGATGTTTATCTTTCCAGATTATTCTCTGTGTATGTACAGGCATAGTTCAGAAATGTGTTGTTTAGTCAGTAAGTTGTGTCCAACTCTGCAACCCCATGAACTTCAGTACACCAGGCTTCCTTGTCTTTCACTATCTCCTGGAGTTGTTTACTGAAATAGAAATACTATAAGTACAAATAGTAAGCTGTGCTTTTTGCTTAGTAGTTTTATCATGAACATCTTTATGTATACATCTACATCATTATTGCATGGGATTGGGCTGGCTCAGAGGTTAAAGCATCTGCCTAAAATGCAGGAGACCTGGGTTCGACCCCTGGGTTGGAATCTTGCCTGGAGAATCCCATGGACGGAGGAGCCTGGTGGGCTGTGTCCACAGGGTCACAAAGAGTCGGACACGACTGAGCAACTTGACTTTCTTTCTTTCTTACATCATTATTTCTAATAGCTTCAAAATATTCCTTTGCTTTTTATAGAAATATTAACTGTGATAATCCTTTGTAGCTGGATATTTACTTTGTTCACATTTTTTCCTATTACAAGCAATACTTTGATTATTATTTTTGCATATACATCTCTGTATCCTTGTCTCATGCTGATTCAAAGGGTATGTGTGTTTACCAGGCTTTTGATATATTTGCCAAAAATCTGTCTAGAAATATTGTACTGATTATATTCCCACCAGCAGTAAATGAGTGCTCCAACATTCTGTGTTATTTTTTATTTTAATGTATCATCTAATGGACAAACTAGAGCATCTCCTTATTTTATTTATTTACTTTGTGCTTGTTAGTGAAGTTGATTTTTTTTCCATTTTACTTTAAAAGTTTATCTTCTTGTGAATTTTCCTTTTCATGCTCTTTGTCTTTAGATGTGTATAAGAGACAGATTTTTGTGTATGGTGTTGGAAAGTGATCTAGTTTCATTCTTTTACAAGTGGTTGACCAGTTTTCCCAGCACCACTTGTTAAAGAGATTGTCTTTTCTCCATTGTATATTCTTGCCTCCTTTGTCGAAGATAAGGTATCCATAGGTGTG
>SJYC01142438.1:0-13448 GCA_006408675.1 Madoqua kirkii
TGCACTTAAGAAAGTGTCTAATACATATGATATGTCAAAATACCTTCTGTACCCTTAAAGAAATAAAATATTTACAAATGTTCTATTTTACTGCTTGCATGGTTTTATCTTTCTCATTTAAATCTTAAATTCATCTGGAATATTTTCTGGCCTGAGATGAAGATATTTTATATCTAAATGATTATCAAGTTGTCCCAACCTAATGATAGAGTAACCTATGCTTTAAACACTGGGGATAAAGAAAAATGTTACCTTTATCAAATATCAAATATGTATATGATATACAGTTATATATGTTTTTATTTTCATTCCCACTAGTTTTTCTTCTGCTCTGGTACCAGGATAAATTATTTTGATTATTATAAATATTCTTTTATCATTGTTTTTCAGAAATTTTCAACCCATATTTACATGTTTATTTATATGATATCTTAAATTATGCAAGCCAGGAAAGTATAGTGCAGAACGTATGTTAGGAGATAAAGCAAGAATGGAAACTTACTCATACTCTTTAGCTCATGATGAGTACCTGGGGTTCATGACTGTGTTTTCTCTGCCTTTGTGTATTTGTGAAACTTTCTGTAACAAGCATTTAAATGTAAACAAACAGATAAATACTTCAGGTTAGAACTGCACATGATTGGAATTGCACGTTGTTTTTTCAGAAACATTACATTTTTTACTGTGTCTTCTTCTATGTCCTTCACACTGCTATAATTAAATTGGATAACCAGCAGGGACCTACTGTGTAGTGCATGGTACTCTGCTATGGCAGAGTTCTGTGGCAGCCTGAATGGGAGGGGAGTTTGGGAGAGAAGGGATGCATGTATATGTATGGCTGAGTCCCATCACTGTTCACCCAAAACTATCACAACATTGTTTGTAATCAGCTATATCTCACTACAAAACGAAAAAGGTATTAAAAAAAGAAAGTTTTATATATTTTTCTCCACATATCCCCTGTACCTTTATAAATGAACATGCAAAAAAAAAAATCCCTAAAATCATAGTGTCTAGTTTCATAGGCTACTGTTGTTGTTTTGCAGTATTATACTTCCAGTTGTTGGTATATAGGAAAACACTGATTTATAGCTAACCCACCTTACTAGCTGGCTTCCCTGCTGGCTCAGATGGCAGAGAATCCACCTGCAATGCAAGAGACCCAAGTTTGATCCGTGGTTCAGGATGATCCTCTGGAGAAGGGAATGGCAATCCACTTCACTATTCTTGCCTGGAGAATTCCATGGACAGATGAGCCTGGTGGGCTACAGTCCACTGAATAATTAACACACAACTAACACACCTACTAAACATTTTTTTTTTTTAGTTTCTTTTTTAACAAGTTTATTTTGGATGGAGTCTTTCAAATAAAGAGTTCTATGATTTTCACATAATTAGAGGTTTGCCTCCCTTTCTACCAATATTTATGACTGTCTTCTATTAGACTGGGCTTCCTTGGTGGCTCAGAGGTTAAAGCATTTGCCTGGAATGTGGGAGACCCAGGTTCGATCCCTGGGTTGGGAAGATCCCCTGGAGAAGGAAATGGCAACCCACTCCAGTATACTTGCCTGGAGAATCTCATGGAGGGAGGAGCCTGGTAGGCTACAGTCCATGGGGTGGCAAAGAGTCAGACACGACTGAGCGACTTCACTTTCACTTTCTATTAGACTTACTAATTAGCGCTTTAAAGATATTGTTAACTAAATATGTTGACAGTGAGTGTCCACTTGCTTCTGACATCAGTGGGAATGTCTCTGACCTTCATCAAGCAAGGCATTAGCTATTTGAGACTAAAATTACTGATTCAATAAACAGGTAACTACAGAGCAACACAATACAGAGTGAATTCAAAAAACAGATTATTTTCAAAACGATGGTCCCTATCACATTTACTGTACATTCACTGTAAACAAATCATAGTTTCCTGAGAGTAAAAAATATGAGACTGATGGACCTTAGTGAGAGTTTACTATGTGTTGTCACTGTTTCCAGCACTTCACCTCTATGCATTCTATATTCCTTCCAATAATGGTTTGAAGCAAGATATCCTAGTTCTAGTTTACAAACAGAGAAACAGAGATACAGACAGGACAGGTAACTTGCCCAAAGACATACAGTAAGTAGCAGAGCCAGGATAGTTTGGTCTGAATACCTGAATAGCCAATAATAATTATTTTATAGTTAAAAATAATTATTAAGTTTTTAAGGATCTGAAATATTGTAACAGTGAGTAATATTAAATATAAGTGATAAAGGCTTCCATAATAGCTCAGCTGGTAAAGAATCTGTCTGCCCTGCAGAAGACCCTGGTTTGATTCCTGGGTCAGGAAGATCCCCAGGAGATGGGTGAGGCTACCCACTCCCGTATTCTTGGGCTTCCCTGGTGGCTCAGATGGTAAAGAATCCACCTGCAATGTGGGAGACCTGGGTTCGATCCCTGGGTTGGGAAGATTCCCTGGAGGAGGGCATAGCAACCCACTCCAGTATTCTTGCCTGGGGAATCCCATGGGCAGAGGAGCCTAGCAGGCTATAGTCCATGGGGTGGCAAAGAGTCAGGCATGACTAAGCACAGCAGCTAAGTGATAAACCAGTTCCTTTCCTCCTTCCCCCACCCCACCACTGCAAAAAAAGTTTCTTAAAAATTCTGTCCAGGGACTTCCCTGGTCCTCCAGTGGTTAGGACTCTACTTTCTCTGCTGAGGGCCTCGGTTCAATCCCTGGCCTGGAAACTAAGATCTTGCAGGCTTCAAGATGTGGCAAAAAAAAAAAAAAAATCAGTCCACTGAATAATTAACACACAACTAACACACCTACTAAACATTTTTTTTTTTTAGTTTCTTTTTTAACAAGTTTATTTTGGATGGAGTCTTTCAAATAAAGAGTTCTATGATTTTCACATAATTAGAGGTTTGCCTCCCTTTCTACCAATATTTATGACTGTCTTCTGTTAGACTGGGCTTCCTTGGTGGCTCAGAGGTTAAAGCATTTGCCTGGAATGTGGGAGACCCAGGTTCGATCCCTGGGTTGGGAAGATCCCCTGGAGAAGGAAATGGCAACCCACTCCAGTATACTTGCCTGGAGAATCTCATGGAGGGAGGAGCCTGGTAGGCTACAGTCCATGGGGTGGCAAAGAGTCAGACACGACTGAGCGACTTCACTTTCACTTTCTATTAGACTTACTAATTAGCGCTTTAAAGATATTGTTAACTAAATATGTTGACAGTGAGTGTCCACTTGCTTCTGACATCAGTGGGAATGTCTCTGACCTTCATCAAGCAAGGCATTAGCTATTTGAGACTAAAATTACTGATTCAATAAACAGGTAACTACAGAGCAACACAATACAGAGTGAATTCAAAAAACAGATTATTTTCAAAACGATAGTCCCTATCACATTTACTGTACATTCACTGTAAACAAATCATAGTTTCCTGAGAGTAAAAAATATGAGACTGATGGACCTTAGTGAGAGTTTACTATGTGTTGTCACTGTTTCCAGCACTTCACCTCTATGCATTCTATATTCCTTCCAATAATGGTTTGAAGCAAGATATCCTAGTTCTAGTTTACAAACAGAGAAACAGAGATACAGACAGGACAGGTAACTTGCCCAAAGACATACAGTAAGTAGCAGAGCCAGGATAGTTTGGTCTGAATACCTGAATAGCCAATAATAATTATTTTATAGTTAAAAATAATTATTAAGTTTTTAAGGATCTGAAATATTGTAACAGTGAGTAATATTAAATATAAGTGATAAAGGCTTCCATAATAGCTCAGCTGGTAAAGAATCTGTCTGCCCTGCAGAAGACCCTGGTTTGATTCCTGGGTCAGGAAGATCCCCAGGAGATGGGTGAGGCTACCCACTCCCGTATTCTTGGGCTTCCCTGGTGGCTCAGATGGTAAAGAATCCACCTGCAATGTGGGAGACCTGGGTTCGATCCCTGGGTTGGGAAGATTCCCTGGAGGAGGGCATAGCAACCCACTCCAGTATTCTTGCCTGGGGAATCCCATGGGCAGAGGAGCCTAGCAGGCTATAGTCCATGGGGTGGCAAAGAGTCAGGCATGACTAAGCACAGCAGCTAAGTGATAAACCAGTTCCTTTCCTCCTTCCCCCACCCCACCACTGCAAAAAAAGTTTCTTAAAAATTCTGTCCAGGGACTTCCCTGGTCCTCCAGTGGTTAGGACTCTACTTTCACTGCTGAGGGCCTCGGTTCAATCCCTGGCCTGGAAACTAAGATCTTGCAGGCTTCAAGATGTGGCAAAAAAAAAAAAAAAATTTCTGTCTAATGTAGTGGCTTAAGGGCTCTGAGTCCCTAGTAATATTTAAGAATAGGATGGTTAGTTACAATATCTCTGTTATGGTACAGTGAAATATGGTGTGATAAACCATAGTATGTGATTATGAGCTGGAAACTTGAGCCTTTTAACTCCAAGATTTTTTTTTCCTTGATAACTTAGATACCAGACATTAAATTTGGTTTTATTTTGCAGTTTATACACTTTGGCTTACATTACTCCTTCAGTGAATTAGAGAGATTTTTAAAGATAAAACTCCAGCTTCCCAAATATCATTGCCCTTTAAGAAAATTGAGCCAATAAACCACATCCTTAGAAAAGAAGCAGCCATTTTCCTTTTTCTTGGCTAAGAAATTCATCTATTAGCAAAATAATCTTTACAAGCTTTTTTCTGTTATGTAGCTCCATCCTTCATCATCATTATAAATGCAGAGGGAACAGAATCTAATTTCAGGTGCCAGATGGGTACCACATGAATAGTGATGATTCAGCACAGGCTCCAATTAGAGCAACAAAGCTCTGAGCAAACTATTGGGTATAATCATGGGGATCATGGTGAACTGAGGGGCATTTTCTTCCATGCGTCAGGCTTCTCTGCTTGTCCTTTCTCTATACTCAGAGCCTTTCAAATTTGTGGAACAGTTGGAAGCTGCTAACAGTTGAGAGTAGGTGCTTGCCATTAACTTCTTGTCAGTAAAAGTGATAGGGTTCATTTTGAAACTCATTGATGAGTAGTTAAAGAAGTAAAGTACTTAAAGAAGTAAACAGCAGAAAATTTCAAAGCCCTGTATATAAGGCTTGAAATGGTCATTTGACCCTGCAGAAGGCCATGGAAGAGCTTAGAAACTAGAGATTAAATCTTGTGTTGCTCTTGAGTGTAAGAACAAGCTCCTCTCAGTGTGACTGCAGAATAATAATCCTGGAAAGAGTGCATTTTTAATGAAACAGTTTTACAACATCAGTAAAGTCTGAGCCTCCTTAAAAACAACAAACAAACAAAACTGGTGCTTTCTTCCTCAATGTAAAGAACAAACAAATTAAAATGAAGCTAACACTGAAGGGACACCTCTGATCCAGCTATAGTGTTTGGTATGTGCTGACCTATCAGCCCCTCATTTAATCTACACTCTACCCCTGCATTGTGGGTTTCAGCAGTCATATTTATATTGACCATAAGCTTGATATCCCAATGGGTTAAGTAGAGTCCTCAAGGCTACAATATTAGGAAATGACCAAAACATAATTTGCATCCAATTTGCATCCATCCTGTATGACTAATTCCAAAATTCTTAGTGTTGCACTAATTTGTTTTGTTCTTTTCCTTTTCATCTCTGAATAAACATCTATTTTATTTAAATTTTAAAAATTGAAGTATACTGATTATCTGTAATGTATAAATTTCAGGTACAGCACAGTAATTCAATATTTCTGTATATAAAGTTTTTTATAAAATGTTGCCTATATTGCCTGTGCTGAATATTATATCCTTGTATCTTATTTAGTTTGTACCTAATAGTCTGTACCTCTTTGTCTGCTTCTCCTATCTTGCCCCTCACCTCTTCCCTCTCCCAACTGGTGACTATTAGTTTGTTCTCTGTATTTGTGACTCTATTCTGCTATATTCATTTGTTTTACATTTTGCATATAAATTCTGCCTGTGAATGGAACCATATAGTATTTTTCTTTGACTTATTTCACTAAGCATACCCTACAGGTCCATCAGTGTTGTTGTAAATGGCATAGTTTTACTCTTTTTCATGACTGAGTAATATTCTAGTGTGTGTGTGTGTGTGTGTGTGTGTGTGTGTGTGTGTACTTGGCACATCTTTTTTATTCATTTATCTGTTGATGGACACAGGTTGCTTCCATATCTTGTCTATTGTAAATAATGCTGCTGAGAACATTGGAGTGCATGTATCTCTTCAAGTTAGTGTCTACGTATATATATGGACACTATCTATCTATCTATATATATATACACACACACACACACACACACATATACATATACATACATACATACATATATATATATATACACATACATACATATATATATATATATATACATATATATATATACACATACATACATACATACATCTCGGAATACAGTTGCTGGATCATATACTAGTTTTATTTTTAATTTTTTGAGGAATCTCCATATTGTTTTCCAAGTGGCTGTGCCAGTTTTCATTCCCACCAACAGTGCAGGAGAGTTCCCATTTCTCTATATCCTCATCAACACTTGTTATTTCTTGCCTCTTTGATAGCTATTCTAACAGGTAGGAGGTGATATCTAATGGTGGTTTTGATTTTCATTTCTCTGGTGATTAGTGACGTTGAACATCTTTTCACATGCCTGTTAGCCAACTGTATGTCTTCTTTGGAAAAATGTCTATTCAGATCTGTTTCCTAATTTTTAACCAAGTTGTGTATTTTTTTTTATATTGAGTTGTATGAGTTTCTTATGTATTTTGGATATTAGCCCCTTATCAGGTGTATCATTTGCAGATATGTTCTCCCATTCAGTAAGTTGCCTTTTTATTTTCTAATGTAAATTTTTCTTCTTTCAGTAATATCTTGAAATTCCTTCTTTTGAAATGAAGTGAGCTAAAGTTCTCTTCATAAGAATGAAAATTGCTTGAAAAAAATTGGCACTCTACTGAAGGGTTGATTTGATTCTATCTCCTACAAATAATCCTGAATATGAAAGAGACAGAAAATGTTGAAAATGACTCTCTTGGCAGAAGAGTATTATCATCTCTGCCTTAATAGATCTTAACTTTGTTGTTTATAACCTTTAATGCCCACAATAAAATGATAGAACAGAGAAACTTTTGGAGATAAAAATTCCAAATTTATTGTCTGGCTTCTTTTCATTTCAGCATTAAAAAATACTCTCTTTATTATTGATTAAATATTTGTTTGTTCCTTGGCTCCAGCTAACATTGAGAAGCTGGAGTTGAGAAGCATACAGTTTTCACTGTCTGCCTGTTAATGACCTCACCATAGTGGGCTCATTCCCTCAAAGATGATAATGGGTTGTCACTTTGTAAGGGCCAGCGAACCTATTGGTTTGGGTTTTTACTCCTAGTAATTGATTTCTTATTTATGTTAATTTCCTTGTTTATTCCTTATGTTTATTTTAGTTAACGTCAAACTTTTTCATTTTGTGTCCTGTTTTTCTTTTGTTTAAAAAATCTGCAGGCAGTGAGTCCTTGGATAGCAATTGGTAACCAGGGAGAAATGATAGCTTGAGAATACTGAATTACATGATGCTAGGGTAAAAGTTGTTTTAATGAAGCCTCATTAGAAAACTTTCATACACCTGCTTTCAGTCAAATCTGTGTGATGCTTGCCAACTACCCCAGTCTCTTTTTATTTTATTTTCCTCAAATTCTAATTGTATCCCCTGTAATCTAAACCAATAGTATTACTAAGTCTTAAAATAATTCAGTTGTAATTTGTCTTAGGGCTTCCCTTGTGGTTCAGCTGGTGAAGAATCTACTTGCAATGCAGGAGACCTTGATTCAATTCCTGGGTTGGGCAGATCTGCTGGAGAAGGGATAGGCTACCCACCCGTTTTCTTGGGCTTCCCTTGATGCTCAGCTTGTAAAGAATCTACCTGCAATGCAGGAGACCTGGGTTCGATCCCTGGTTGGGAAGAACGTGGTGGAGAGTTCTGAGTGGACCACTGGAGAAGGAAATGACAAACCACTGCAGTATTCTTGCCTTGAGAACCCCATGAACAGTATGAAAAAGCAAGAATATATGACCCTGAAAGATAAACTCCCCAGGTAGGTAGGTGCCCAATATGCCACTGGAGAATAGTGGAGAAATAACTCCAGAAAGATTAAAGAGACAGAGCCAAAGTGAAAACAATGCCCAGTTGTGGATGTGACTGGTGATGGAAGTAAAGTCCCATGCTGTAAAAAACAATATTGCATAGGAACCTAGAATGTTAGGTCCATGAATCAAGGCAAATTGGAAGTGGTCAAACATTAGATGGCAAGAGTGAACATCGACATTTCAGGAATCAGTGCACTAAAATGGACTGGAATGAATGAATTTAATTCAGATGACCATTGTCTATTACTGTAGGCAAGAATCCCTTAGAATAAATGGAGTAGACGTCATAGTCAACAAAAAAGTCCAAAACGCAGTACTTGGGTGCAGTCTCAAAAACTACAGGATGATCTCTGTTCATTCAGTATCACAAGTAATCCAAGTCTATGCCCAACCAGTAATGCTGAAGAAGCTGAAATTGAATGGTTCTATGAAGACCTATAAGACCTTCTAAGAGCTAACACCCCAAAAAGATGTCCTTTTTATCATAGGGGACTGGAATGCAAAAGTAGGAAGTCAAGAGATACCTGGAGTAACAGCCAAATTTGGCCTTAGAGTACAAAATGAAGCAGGGCAAAGGCTAATAGAGTTTTGCCAAGAGAATACGCTGGCCATAGCAAACAGCTTCTTCCAAAAACACAAGAGAAGACTCTACATATGGACATCAACAGATGGTCAATAATGAAATCAGATTGATTAATTGTTTGCAAACAAAGATGGAGAAGCTCTATACAGTCAGCAAAAATAAGACTGGGAGCTGACTGTGGCTCAGATAATGAACTCCTAGCAACATAATGCTTAAAATTCTCCAAGCCAGGCTTCAACAGTACATGAACTGTGAACTTCAGATGTTTAAGTGGGATTTAGAAAAGGTGGAGAAACCAAAGATCAAATTGCCAACATCTGTTGGATCATAGAAAAAGAAAGAGAATTACAGAAAAATATCTATTTCTGCCTTATTGATTATGCCAACTCCTTTGACTGTGTAGAGCAAAACAAACTGTGGAAAATTCTTCAAGAGATGCTAATACGAGACCACCTTACCTGCCTGCTGAGAAATCTGTATGCAGGTCAAGAAGTAACAAAACCGGACACAGACATGGTTCCAAATTCGTAAAGGAATACGTCAAGGCTGTATATTGTCACCTTGTTTATTTAACTTATATGCGGAGTACATCATGCGAAATGCCAGGCCGCGCTGGATGACGTGCAAGCTTCAAGAATCAGGATTGCTGGGAGAAATATCAATAACCTTAGATACACAGATGACACCACCCTTATGGCAGAAAGAGAAGAGAAACTAAAAAGCCTCTCTGTGAAAGTGAAAGAGGAGAGTGAAAAAGCTGGCATAAAACTCAACATTCAAAAGACTAAAATTATGGGATCCAGTCCCATCACTCCATGGTAAATAAATGGATAAACAATGGAAACAGTGACAGAATATTTTCTTGGGCTCCAAAATCACTGCAGATGGTGACTGCAGCCATGAAGTTTAAGATGCTTGCTCCTTGGAAGCAAAGCTATAACCAACCTGGACACCATATTAAAAAGCAGAGACCTTACCTTGCTGACAAAGTTCCATCTAGTCAAAGCTATGGTTTTTCCATTAGTCATGTATAGATGTGAGAGTTGGACTATAAAGAAAGCTGAGCACCAAAGAACTGGTGCTTTTAAACTGTTGGAGAAGACTCTTGATAGTCCCTTGGACTGCAAGGAGATTAAACCAGTCAATCCTAAAGGAAATCAGTCTTGAATATTCATTGGAAGAACTGATGCTGAAGCTGAAACTCCAACACTTTGGCTACCTGATGTGAAAAACTAACTCACTGGAAAAGACCTTGATGCTTTGAAAGACTGAAGGCAGGCTGAGAAGGGGACAACAGAGGGTGAGATGGTTGGATGGCATCACTGACTCGATGCACAAGAGTTGAGCAAGCTCTGTGAGTTGGTCGTGGACAGGGAAACCTGGTATGCTGCAGTCCATGGGTCACATAAGTCAGACACGACTGAGCAACTGAACTGAACTGACCAAATTTATCTTAAGGGAATTGTTCATGGTGTAGATTTTGCAGGAAAATAAAAGGTAGGGTTCATAGCTAAATGAATGAAAACAACTGAGGAACAAAGTGGTATGTTGGTTTTAAAAGAAACTTCTGATACTGTCTGGTGATGGTGGTTTAGTCACTAAGTCATGTCTGACTCTTGCAACCCTACAGACTGTAGCCTGCCAGGCTCCTCTGTCCGTGGGATTTTCCAGGCCAGAATACTGAAGTGGATTGCCATTTCCTTCTCCAGGGGATCTTCCTGACCCAGGAATCGAACCTGGGTCTGCTGCATTGTTGGCAGATTCTTTACTGACTGAGCTATGAGAGAAGCATACTGGTAGTGTCTGGCTCATTATAACTTAGAGATGTGAGTTCCATTTCCAAAGCTCTGATTTGGAAAGCTATATATGATAGAATTCACGATCTGTGATGTGAATAGTCTGTTCTCCCTCTCCCCAGCTCTCTTTTTCATGTGTCTTTCTGTCCATCCATCCATCATCTACATAATGTGTTTCTTGTTTTAATTAGAGAGATAGAATTGTTCATATTTTAGAGTTGAGCTGATCTCACGATGGAAAGTACTGACTATGATTTGGAATGCATGATTTGTATATTATAGTCTGTGCATATATCCCATAGCCTTCCATGACAATGCCATTCAAATGCTTCTCAAATTTAAAAGTACTCAAATGGTAGATATGGGGCAGGAAAGTATTGAAAAAGCAAAAGGCCTCAGTGATCCAGTGAACTCCACCTTCTTTTGTCGGCAGTGAGCTGCTTAAACCAGTGATTTTGTGAAGACGTCTTGCAGTCATTTTGTTTTCCCTCATGAAGACTCAGGGGGTTTTGTCTTGAGGCTCTCAATGGATCTGTTGTAATTTAGCTGACAATGACACACCCCAGAGGCTCCTTCCCTCCTGGCCTCAGGCCAGCAGACTATGCTCCACGCTGTCCTGTGATTCACACCACGAAACTGCTCTATTCACCTCCCACCACCCAGGTCTGGAAGGGCACCATAATGAGGCAACGGGAGGGATATTGTTAGAAAAGTTGTTGAAAAGAAGCTTCTGTTGTAACTTTCTTACTGCAGCAGGAAGCTAAAACAAGAATTAGGTGGTATTTTCAACTAACAGAGCCTACATTTGTGAGAAGTGAATTGGAAAGTCCCTGGCCTTAGACTTAGGGTGTTTTAGGGAGCAGCAGTTATTTCAGTGGGGGAAAGGCTGCAGCCGTGGAATCCTAGAAAGAGGTCATTTATCCGCTGCCAAGCAACTCAGTTGAACTATTTTGAAATACTGGTCAAGAGAAGTGTTGAAAGAGTAGGTATTTTGGCATTTCTGTACCCTTGGGAGTGAAGCATTGAGCTACCTTAGGAGCCAAATGATGTCCTTTCATTTTGCAAAACATCAATTATTTTACAGTAAATTTGTGCTGAAATCAAAAGTGGTTTCTGTTCTCTTACGTGAGTGCGATTATCTATAAATCATTTGAGGGACATTTACAGAACATGTCCTGGGTGTAGAGTCCCATAGCTGCCTTTTCTGCTGGGAGAAAGGTCTAACTAGACATGCAAAAAGATGAAAGGAACTGCTTGGCCTGACTTTCACATTCCTTTCTCTCTACTTGCGGAAAAACATCAGGATATGAAGTGGTATTTGAATAACTTAGAGTGTTCATAAGAGCAGAATAACTGGGAACATACTTTGCAGCCATGAGGCAGATGAATCACTTTCTGCCTCCTCTGGGTCCCACACCAGCTATTCTGAGCCTCTGTCAGAGCACGTATTGTGTTGTGATATTTGTCTCTCTCTCCCTCTAGTCTGTGAGCTTCTTGTGGAGAATGATTTTTTATCACATTTATCTTTGCATCCCTAGACCATAGCACAGTTGATTGCATACCACAACTGTCTAGTCAATGTCTGGTGAATGGAGAGGAGGGACTGCTGTTATTGTTTTGGGGAAAAGAAGGCAATAGAATGATGGATTTGGATTTGGATAAAGTACACAGGAAAGTGTTTTTTTAGTGTAGAGACAAAATGTGCTTTCCTTCTCATAATTCTAGTCAAGGGAAGCAGTTCAATTTGACAGAAATCAGTGAAAAAAAAATATGAATGTATGTTATGTGGTGATCGCATATATAAGCACGAAATGTTTTTTACCCTCAAGGTTCATAGAGTTCAGAATGGCAGTGTCAGTGAGACACAGATCATTGCAGTATAATTTGGCAAATATGATTTGGGGTGTTCAGAAGACATGGAAAGTGGAAGGGAGAGGCCTGGGTCCAAGTTGGCAGTGGGGGTGGGGCTAGAAATAATGAGAAAATCAGGAAACTCTTCCAGGAGGAGATGACATTTCAACTGAGTCTTGAAACAGGAGTAGTCAAGTAAAGAAGGAAGGAAATGAATATATAGGGAAGAGGAAAAGAAAAAAAAAAAAAACAGAACACAAAGACACAGAGGGGGGAAACAGCATGGAGTGTGTGGGGAACCACAGTGGCTCAGTATAACCAGTGAGTGAAATATGACGCATGGAGGGATGAGCAGGTAATGGTGATGACAAGAAAGCATGTTACAAGGTACCTGAAATGGCGCAGGTAAAACTCGGAAAGAGTTTTCAGAGTAGTGGTGGGAAACATGCAAAGAGAAGATAGAACTGTGAAATTTTTGCCAGGTGCATGGCAGGGTACAACCACTGATTGAGCGTGCGTGCCCAGCAGTGGGAGAGGCTCAGGATTTTGGCTGCTGTTGCTGGGTGGATGGTGGTGCCATTATCTGAGAGGAAGAGGATGCAAGAAGAAACATATTTGGGAGTGAAGAAAGAAAAAAGGTTGAGTTCATTCACAGACATGTTGTATTTGAGATGCTTGTGGATCTTCCAAGCAGAGTCATCTGGCATGCTTTCAAATGCATAAATTTGAAAGCTCAGTTATGAGAGCTCACAGAGCTCGGGGTATGAGAGAGGATCATACTGTATATACAACTTTAATCTTACTCTTTTCATTTAACATTATAGCAGGGGAATTTTCTCATGTAGTTAAAATCTCTGGTGAAAATCTATTTTTAACTGCATAGGACATTTTCTCATATTTTCTTTAGCTATTCCATTATTATTGAAAATCTAAATTGTTTCCAATTTTTTGTCATTGTAATTAGCATTGTTGAGAATGCTTTTGCATATAAAGTACTTTTCCTATTTCATGTTATTCCTGAATTACTATGTCAAAATATACAATACCATTATAGATTTTGGTACTTT